>PVJX010014118.1:0-45677 GCA_004027295.1 Dolichotis patagonum
AGTTAGATGTAGTAAGTATTAAATTAGGATGGCATATGCCATAGGCTATATCTGAAGAATGAATTATATACTCACTTTTAATAGCTTTATATTAAATATTAATATTTATGATATCCTAGAAATTATACCCTTTATAGCCATTTATAATTATGATAAAAAAGTTCATTATCAACCTAAAAATGAACATAAGGGAGCATATGGGATTTTGAAATTCTTTCAAAAGAATTCCCAAAAGTAATGTTTAAAGACTGATGCCCAGAAAATGGGGTGATGGGACACTTTGAATCTGGGGTTACCTGGCTGGGGTTGTGACCTTGAATTGCTTTCACCACCAGTTCTTATCCCAAATTATTGCATGGGCCCAAAGCAGAAATGAAGGCCATAAGCCTTGGGGGGAGACTTCGCTGAATCCCTGTCTTTGTGGAGGTGGGGGGAAATCTCTGCGTGGGAAGGAGCTGGGTCATGGGGTGAGGGCTTGGGTCACCTCTTTCTGTAGCATGAAATGATTTGCTCTTGGAGCTAGGAGACAGGCCCCGGAGGAGAGCCCAGGGTCCCTGAGTCACTGTACCTGAGAAACGTTTTGTTTTCACTTCTGACCCACAGGTCGGGGGCTCCCTTCCCTAATTCTTCCCTCCCAGCCACACTCAACTCTGGACTGCAGCCTGCTGTCCCTGGGTGTGAAGCCAAGATGGCAGGGAACATGGAGGGGGAAGAGGAAGCACTGGCCTGGGAGCCAGTGGGGGCTGCACCTTCCCCAGGGCCGCCCGGCTGTAGCCCTAGATAACTCCTCATCATGAGCACCTCAGCCTTGGGAAATCATTCCATCATGCGCCTGGCACACAGGAAGAGCTTGGCCAATGTTTGCAGAATGACGCTGAGCCCTGTGTGTACCCCTGCCCCATCACTCTACACGCAGAAACACTCCGCTCCGAAAGGTAGAATGATGTGTTCCAGGCCACACAGAGATTTGAGACTAAACAAAGACAAGAATCAAAGTGCTCACACTTCCTGGGCCCTTGGAGAGGTGCAGCCCCTGTTCTGGCCCCCAAGACTCCCTAAACCTCACCTCTCCCCCTCCCCAACCACTGACCCCTGGGCAGGGTCCCCCTTGGGCCCGGCCTCCTTGCCATCCCTGGGCTCCCCGCGCACTCACTGGTGGCAGACTGTGGGTTTCTGGTTCTCTCTCTTCCTCTTCCCCCTGACCTTGAGTCTCCTCCTGCAATAAGCCAAAGCGTCAGGACAAGGTGCTGGGGCTCCCATGCTAGGACAGAGGCTGGCAGGCCTGAGAACAGCCCTGAGCCCTGGCCAGGCCACTTACCTTTCTGACTTCGTCTTCTTCTGCAGAGGTCTAGGAAAACAGAGCGAGGAGCAAAGGAAATCAGGTGAGCAGTAAGTGGGGGCCCCCTGCCACCCTCATAGTTACCCTCAGACTTCCCAAGTGCTGGCACTGCAATTGACACTGAGGCCATAAGGGGGCAGCATGGAGCTGGCAAGGGAGAACAAGCCAGAGGACTCTGGGCTCCAACCCTAGGCTCTGGGACTCCTCCTTACAGACCTCTGAACCTCAGCTTCTTGGCATCAAATCTGGGGCCTTTTGAGTCTGTTCTCTGTTAGTTTACTTTCTCTGTTCACTTCTTACCCTTCCTGGCAAGATGCATTGTGGGAGTTTCCTCCAGGACAGTAACTGATGGGCAAGGCCACGGATGGGGTGATAGACGCTGCTAGCTAAGGCTGCCTGCCAGGGTACAATCCCCACCCCGCCCTGGCAACAGCAGAAGAATGGGTGGGGGCAGCAAAGGGAGGTAAGCACAAGCCACATGGTCACCAGGCATGTCCCAGTTCTGCCCCCTGGGGCTGTGGCTGTTGGCCCAGAAGTGAAAAGAAAAGTGTCCCTGTTGCTTGGCATACTGGAGGAGGACGGGGCCTTGGTCTTCCCTGGGAAGAGTGGGTGGTGACAGGCATTTGTGGGACCAGTGAGGGAAGGCTGCCCTGGACTGGCTCTTTCCTTGGAATGCCCAGTCACATGTCTCCTTATTGGGCAGGTCAGAGACACTCTTGGAACCCAGCTCTCCCATCTCCTTAACCCCAAAAGTGGCTGTGAGAGTGCAGTGATGTAAAAGATGAAGGTCACCACCCAGGAGTGGTCGCAAAGGAGTGACTTAACTGGTTCCATGCTGGCTAGAAGGTAACAGGTTGAGGCAGAGCCAAGCCTCGGGGGTACTGAGGCCATGCAAGTATGTGGTGACGGCCAAGAGAAGTGGCATCGCCAGGGCAGACTTAGGAGTCAGGATGCAGTTCAAATCCAAACCCTCCTCCACACCCACTAACTGGGGCAAATCACTAGCCTGGGTGTCCTCATCAGTGCCAGGGGGATAGGGTGGCCCTGGGAGTGGGGATCTTGTTTGTCTTGCTCAACACTGTAGCCCAAGAGTCTGGGCCAGTGCCTGGCCTACAGCAGGCACCTAGTAAACACACGTAAATAGATGAGAAAAGACTTTAGGGTGGCCCAGGAGCTTGGACCTTAGGTCCGGTGCCGCTGTCCATACCCAGTGGTACCAAGAAGAGCATCTGAGTGCCTCTCCCTCTCCCTGAATCTGGACATCAGAGCCAGGCCCACGCTTGGTGCACATGCAGCAGGGCTGACGCAGGCCAGAGCTGCTGGGTTAGGGAAAGGCAGGGTGGCAGGGGCTGCAACTTTAAAGAAACCACAGTGCCTGCCTCCTTTCTTTTGTCCTTTGCCTCCTAACAGAGCCCGAACTTCCTTCTGCTCAGCCCAGCTTTCCTCTCTTGTGGGCACGCAGCCTAGCCCAGAACCAAGTCCAGGCTTGCTGTAGCTTCACCTCCAGCGCCTCTTCTGGGGGCCTGTGCAGCTGCCTCCCCTCTCAGAGGACAGTGATGCTATGCACTGGGCTCCTGCAAGTCTGGAAAGGACCCAGGCCCCCCTCACCCTGGGCACCTTGACAGCTATACTGGCACCAGGTCCCTAGGCCAAACCAAATGCTGCTGGGAAGCGACTGAGCAGCCTCCGGCTCTGCCCTGCGGCCTGGCTTTGACAAGGCTCTGACATGCCCGGGGCCTGTCCTAGTGTCTGTCCAGGACCTACCTGCATTCGCAGAGGTTGTGCTGTGAGAATGTCAGCTGCACAAAGGAGGGCCGGGGCCCTGCGGTGATCTTCAGGACCTGTGAGGAAGAGACAGGTTGACACTTGGAGAGGACCCAGGTGAGTGGGCTCCAAGGTGTGATGTGGGTCCTGGGCGGGAGTGGTGACTGGGGGACCCTGGCCTGGAAGTCCTGGGACCTTGGTTGCCCCTCTCCCTCTCTGAGTCCTTTCTAGCGGGTGCTCATGGGCCGTGAGGCATGGTGACAGGAGAGGGAGCGGGGTGGGGGATCCCTACCTGCATGGTGACGTTTGTCGTCTCCACCGGCACACACTGCAGGCGCTCATCCCCACAGCAGCCAGTGCAGCGCTTCAGAGAGACGCAGGATGGGCTGAACAAGTACTGGACCTCGCTGGGGTACTCCGTCACAATGTCCACTAGCCTCTCCCGCGTCCGGCAGTAGCTGCGGCCCCATACTTCCTGGAAGGGCACCACTACAGAGAGGCAAGAAGACCTTACAGACCCAGTTCAGCCCACCCTCTGCTCCCGTCCACACCCCAGCCTGTCTGCGCCCTCTCTTCACAGGATGCCTCGGGGATGCCTGCTGGAGCCTTAGCTCTTCTACCTGGGTGTGAGCCTCCAGGTCTGCAGCGCGCAGCCCTGTTCTCTCCTCAGGTACCCGTGTCTGCCTTGGCTCCTTGAAACTTTAAGAACTGTGCCCCGGTAGCTCCCCAGGCCCCCTGGATCCTCCTCAGGCCTGACCTGGTATTTCCCTGTCTTAGAAAACTTGCTGAAAAGCCTTCTGGAGTCCCCCAGGGAGGCTTGGTCTTCCCCTTGGTTCTCTGCCCCTAAACCTGCCACGGCTCCCGCCCTCATGTCCCCACTTGGTACCAGCTCCTCTGCCTTCAACCAAGACCACATCCAGCCATATGGTCCAGCCCTCCTGTCTGGAGACCCCCAGGCTGCGCATGAAGTCACAGCATGTTCCATTCACCTCCAGGTGGCACCTTTCCCTGCTTTTACTTCTGTCAAGTAAAGCCCAGCCCCTGCTTCCTGGGGCGACTCCCTCCTCCTCCCTACCTTCTCCAACAATTCCACCACGAAGGTGCCACCCACCCGGAGTACCGCTTAGCCCCAAGGTCCACCTCCTCCCCAGCATCACCAGTGGCTCTTATCTCCTTTGCAGCCAAACTGAGGCTCTGGGAAGACAGGAACAAGACCCCCGTAAACACAGGCTAAGTGACTCCCGTCTGATTAGATGTCACTTCATCAAGGGTTATCAGGGACAGCCTTGTAATAACAGAATCTTTTGGGGCTGTTCTGGAATCCCTCAAAAGATGCTTCTTCTTCGGGGAGAGATCTGGGAGTGGGGCCCAAGGAGGGGTTCTCAGGGAGTGGCCAGAGCCAGGATTTCTGGCTTCTAATCCTGGCCCTGTACTGGCTGTGTGACCTTGAGAAGGTCACTTAACCTTAATATATCAGTTTCCTCAGCTGGGGAAAAAGAAGGCTGGGAATAGATGGTTGCTAAGGCCTCTTCCGCTCTGACAGACTGTCGATTCAGTGCACAAAACTCAACCCAGGCCAGCCTTGCGACTTTGGGCAGAGAAGCACCCCCAGGCCCACGTCATCCAGCTCCATATCTGATGGTCATCCTCAGCTAGGGGACGACAAAGGACCGGGTCACCTGGGAACCCAGCAGCCCTGGCATAGCATAGCTCTCTTCCTAGGAGGCAGATGGGGCCGAAGTCCATTCCACTGGCCTATGAGAACATGAGTCTCAGGGTAATCTCAGAAAAATAAACTCCAGTCGTAGCAGAGGCCCTCGGGAGAGGCTGCACGCTGGTGGAAAATACCCAAGAGGTGGTATGACCATGTGGAGCTGGCGGGGCAGCCACTCAGGCAATAAACCACGCTTATCTGGGCGTCTGCTTGCACCATCCTGGCCTGCTCTGCTTGCGGAGAGTGGGGCTGGCCCAGGGGCTTGGGGTCCAGAGGCCCCCCTGCCTCTACCTCTCCAGGCCACTGACGCTACCTCTTCCTGGCCCCAAGTAGGAAATACAGCCTCTCCCCCTTCAGGACCCTGCAGCCTGGAGGAAGGCTGCCTTTGCAATACAGGGTCAGAGAGCACCTTCCTATCGCCAGCGCTATGAGCTGTGTTTAGTCTAAACCCTTTGTGAGCACCGCACCACTCTGAACATTTAATCTCTGCTTCGGAAACATAAATAAGAGCAGTGAATAGCCGGCGGACAAAGCACCACAGAAGACTCAGTGCCTGCGCGGTAACCAGCCTCTGGGAGGGAAACAACAGAGAAAAGAGCACCCGGGGCCCCTCAAAATCCCACAAACTCCCACCCAGCTGCACCGCTGAGGCCACAGTCAGGTTAAGCGGAGCTGGCTGGGCCTTGGCAACAGAGGGATTTCCTTCCTCCATCCCCACACCTAGCACTTAAACTCTGCCTCTACAGGACCCAGGCTCCAGGGCCCCAAATCCTGAAATCCGCCACTTCCCAGCCCTGGTGGCCACACTGTGTTGGGGAAGTCCCAGAAGGAGGTGGGCCAGGGTCTGGTTTACCTGGCAGCCAACAGGAAAGAGGGTCTTTTCTCCTTGGAGGCCCCTGTCAGGGCAAGAGAAAGAAACAAAGGAGGCTGGAGAAGGGTCGGCAGTGACTGCACTCAGATGTGGGCTGAGCCCCTCAGGAAAGAGCTCAGTTTCTGGGTACTCCCACTGGGCGCAGCCCCCGCTCTGGTTTGGGGCGGGGGTGGGGTGGAAGGAACTTAGGCTGCGGCTGGATGTCTCCCAGGGGCCACTGCTGAGCTCTCAGCTCTCTCTCCAGCCTCATGTCTCCAGCTGCCTTACTACCCAGAACAGAGACCCAAGAAGGGAGACGTTTAATGCCGAGAGCGTGCTTCTGGAGAAGTTGCTGGGGCTAGGGAGGGGCCACAGGACTGGGCAGAGCCACTGGCCACCAGCCCTGGCCCAGCAGGTGTCCTCCTCACTGACATGGCTCACAGCCAGCCCTCTACAATGACACCCTGCTCACGCCTCCGGGCAGTTGGGAGCCTGGTGCCGAGCATGCCCAGATACACTGGGGAGTGCCCGAGGCTTTAGGTGACCCCAGGTCTCTGAGAAAGGCTCTTCATTTGTAAAAGGTGAGGAATGCAAATTCCTTCCCACTTCACAGCCTTGTGGTCAGATGGAATGACAGAAAGCAACCAACACTACTATCATGACGAGTAGTAGTAAAAAGCTTTATCTGGCGCTGGACCACGCTCTCTTGCTCTGGTGTTAGTAGAAAGGGGATTGCATGTTCAGATTTCAAAAACGAGGACCGAAGCTCACCTCGCTTCCCTGGAGTGTGGCACACCCCACGCCCACCACTGATTAGGATGGCAGGTAACCTAATGCATTTATACTTCCAAGCCTCCTCATCCAAAGTCCTAGGACATACACATCTGTGTCTCCTCAGAGTCAGATGATGCCATAATTACAGCAAAAGAAAAGAGCCTTGGTATCAGTCTAATGCTCCCGTTTTATAAATGAAGAAACCGAGGCTCAGATATCTTTGGTAGCTGTTGTATGAATGGCTGAAAACATAAAAAAGGACACGATGTGGTGGTGGGTGATGGGTCCCTCCCCAGATCTCGGAAAGCATAACACTGTGCCAATTCCAGAGGACAGTGGTGAAGTCAAGGGCAGCTACATCTCCCACCTGTTTAGTGGCCAGGGGGTCTAAGCCTCAAGCATCAGGGACCTTCGAGGCTCAGGAAAGCCTGACTGGCGAGCAGACAGGTAGGCGGGCAGGCCCAAGAGGGTGTTCCCAGTCCACCGCCAGCTATCCTGAGTGTGCGCGTGCACGTCTCCACACGCCCCCTCTCCCATGGCACAGTGGGAAGCCTCAGTAGTAGTGTATGGCTTCTCTGCACGTATCAGGGAGGCAGGGAAGGAGGAGCCACGCAGGGGGCCTGGCATGGGCCTCCTGCCTCCCGCACGTATGTCTCTTTGGCAAATGTCTCGTTGCCCTTTGAAGATTCCCTCTTGATGCAACCCAGGGCGGGGAATGGAGGGGCCAGAGAGGCTGCGACTCATTTTCTGTCTGTTTGTAATCAATGGAGATGCCTGGTCAGATCCCTGCAGCTCCACCAGGGCTGGGCTGCCGGGGAGGCCCTTCACCTGGCCTGGTGCTCTTGACTGCTTGCCTGATACATCCAAATCCTCAGTCTGGGTCCTGGCATCCCCTGCCCACTCTGTCCTCCAAGATCCCATCTGCACCCTTCCAGCATGCTGAGAGGGCTCTGGGCCAGCTGGACGGGCCCTGGCTACACTGCTCTGCTTTCTGTGTGGGGCAACCCTGGTCTAGGACTACTATACCTCTCTGGGCCGCTAGGTCACAACAAGTGGATCCTCAGGCCCTGCCAACTTCACCGGCCAGGAGGATGTTTAGATGTAGACTCTCCCTAAATTATCAGCCTGCACCCACCCTGCATACCAATCCCTTCTTGGAAGGAAAGAAGAGAGGGGCTGAGCATGGCGCCCCCAGCCTGGATGGCTTACCTTCCACCTCTGACGAGTTGTTCCCAGTAGACAGGGCCCATTGCTGTAGATAGAAAGGTGCAGAGATGGGGGGAAGGGTCACCTTCTGGCTCTGTGCTCTGGGGTCAAGTGTAATGGCACGAGGGGAGAGGCCTCTCTGAGCTCCTCCCCGCCCTCTGCACACACTGCCCTGTCTCAGAGGTACCTCTTTCTAAGAGCAACTAAAACCCAAGCAGACCCTGGGCAGGTCCCGCCTCTCTCTGGCCTTAGTTTCTTCTGTCAGAAAAGCATAGGAGGTTGGAGGCTTTTGAAGGCTTCCTGCATCCCAAAGATCTTGCAATCCTGTGGGGTCTCCCTCTTACCCAGCCCCCAGACCAGCCCTGCTGGGCCCTGTACAGCCTGCCTTGGCTGGGTGCCAGAGCCCAGGGGGAGGTGATCAGCTGGTGGGAGCTGAGGAGCTGGAGCAGGCGCCATGAGCCAGTGCTGCCGGTAAGGTTACACCTCTGGCTAGCCCTGCATGGAGCAGGCTGCTGGCTGGGCTGCTTGCCCTTGTAGAACCGACCAGCCCACCCACTCCTGGGCTGGGGCTGGGGACTCCCAGGGTAGCAGGGAAGTATAGTGGGAAGGGAGCTCATTGGCTTTGTGAGGATTTCACTGCCCAAGCTGGCTCCAAGCCAGACTCACCCGGCTCCTGGGAAAAGGGCCCCACTCACTTCCCCAGGCCCTGCACTCAGGACCTCCGGCCACCCACCCGAGAGAGAGGGCACAGCAGGACCCCTTGTCTTATCCCAGCCCACCCAAGAGCCCCTAGCTTATCCCAGAGCCCCGGTGGGGGCAGGGCCTAGCCTACCCACCAGCAGCCTCTTCAGCTGGCTTCCTCTCCACCAGGCCAGGTCAGAGGTCCTGGGGGCGCCTGGCTGGTCACGGGGCCTCGACCCTGACCACAAGGCCAGAGAACCGCCTGGGATTAGCGGACAGATGCTTTTAGCAAAGCCACTAAGGCTCCACGGCTCCACGGGCCAGACAGGAAACCTCCCTCCCTCTCTGTGGCCTCCCTGCCCCCCACCAAGACAGCCCCCTGGAGCTGGGGACAGCCCCGCCTGAGGTCTTCTCCCAGAGGCCGTGGGTCCAGCCTGGTCCCTGGGAAGTGTGTGGACATCCTAGGGAGTGCTACTCCTTGGCGTGGCTCTGTGATTTCAAGTCCTCTGCTTCAAGTGCTGAGGTGAGCATATCAAGGGGGCCAGGCCGGCAGTAGGAGAAGTTCTTACCTGGAGGGGCACAGTAGGCAGTGCCAGCCCAGCCAGGAGCTGCAGGATGCAGGTGAGCAGCCGCAAGGCTAGCATCTTCTCAGACCTCCTGAACCAGTGGGCTCCGAGGGAAAATCACCATGCTCGTCCTCCTGGGGGAGCCCCTGGCACAGGAGGAGAGCTGAGTGAGGAGCTGAGTGAGGATGTTCCCCTCACTGCTGCCCCGAGGTTCCTGTCGGTGGCCCGAGCATCCTCTGGACACTCGGGAGAGTCAGGACCCCACAGGTGAAGTTGTGGCTGCGAACCTGGTGGGGAGCGCCCCGGGGGGTCCGGGCGGCGTCGGGCAGGCGCGATCCGGGGAGGGCTCTCTAGCGCTCGGTGAGAGCCCCCTGGTCCTCTCTCGTGGCTGATCAGGAGCCTGAAGATGTAGTTTCCTGCACAGACAGCAGCTCCCTTCTGGGACTGAAGCTTGTCGGCGACTGATTTTCAAGGCTGTGCTTGGGGCGGGGCTCCAGGCCGGCCCCGCCCACTGAGCTAGCCTGCAGCCGGCTGGGTGGCGGTGCCCCGGACCTGCGCACGTAACCCCGCGGAGTGCGGAAGGAAGGGTCTTTGCACGCGCAGACTCGGGGCCCCAGCTCGCCCTCGGGCCCGATTTTTCTGGGGCGGCTGCCTAGGATGGGCACTGCACCTGGTCGTTTACGTCTACCATCGAGGCTCAAGACTTTGGCGGCCTCAGATAGGAAGCCAGCGCTGGATCAGCAGGAGCGAGGCCATTTCATGCCGTCCCCACAATCTTTCGGGGCCTGGAAACATTATTAATCCCATTTGATAGAGCCTGTGAGCGTGGCCTGTCTGCATATGTTGAACGCACATACGGACTCCTGGAGTGCGTGTGTGTGTGTGTGTGTGTGTGCGCGCGCGCGTGCATGTGCGTGTCTGTGTGTCCAGGGAGCTGGGCAGAGACAAACCCCAAGTTAAAGGACTCTAGAACTGTTTCTCTACGCAAACTGCCACCCTCTGGCCCAGAGAGCAGGAGGCAGCTCAGCTATGGGTGGCAGCTCACAGGAAGCCCTCAGGGCACCTGGCCCGGGTCCAGCCGTATCTCCTGCCGGCCAGCGGGCCCAGAAGAGGTGGTGGAAGGCTGAGGAGAAAACGCTTCAGTGCTGCAGGAGTGCTGGCCGGGGTATCTGGGTCTGCTTGTGCCGGGGCATTGGTGTCTGACCCAGGTGTCTGGGGAGCGGACAAGCCCAGTCTTTGGGTATTTGTGTGCTTATGTGTGTGTTTCGAAATGTGTCTGAACATGTATTTTGGTGAGCTTCTGAGCCTCTCTGCCTGCTTGTGTGTCTGCACGTGTGTGCACTCTGTGTGCATGAATACTGGATGGGCTTCCATGTGTGACCACACACTTTGGCGTGCCCCCCACCCTTGAACCTCGACCATTCTTTACCACCACCCTCAGGACCCTCTGTGTGCCTCTCCTTGGCTGCAAGAACCTGGCAAGATTCAGTCCTGAGCTGGCTGGCTGTGGGGCTGGTGGGTGGCTGTGGGGGAGGAGATGGACTTGGGAGGTGGTCCCTTCTTCGGCTCACATTTCAGTCAGAAGCAGGGAGGCCAGGGCAGCCCCAGTTCTCACCTCAGTGACCTCTGCTTCTGCTGCCTGTTGCCCACCCACGAGGGCTGCCTCCTTGTCCAGCCAGTCCTAACCCTGGAGATCCAGGAGTCGGGGGCCAGTCACTGGCCAGCCAAGCGGAAGCAGCTCTGACGTACTAGGTTTCTTAGGCTGGACAGTCCTTCTTGGCCCCCAGGTCCTGGTGGAGGGTTACTGGGCACATACACAAGGGTGAGTAGATGTGTGCTGTGGATATCTGCATCACAGATTTGCCTATAACATCTGTGTATATACATGCACGTGTTTATGTTTGTCTGCTTAGGATTTGTGCATTTGGGTGTGAGTCTGTATTGTGCACAGACATGTAGGGAGTTATCTGCATCGTATATGCTTGGGTACACTGAATATTTTGACACGTAGTGAGCTTGTCTGCTTATAACTATTTTTGTGAGAGGGTTGGCACATTGTGTGAGTGTGTGCACGTGTGCATCTTCATTCTCTCATTTCACATATTACATCAAGCCACCTGTGCTATAGGCACTGCCCAGGTGCTCGATATTTGATTCAGAGGTTCCTGTGACATTTGTGTTTATGTGAGAAACAGATGGCTGGGGATACCGAAGTCTTTCGCCCCTCCTGAGTGACCTCAATGTCTTGGGCAATGTCTGTGAATCCTACAAACGTACCTCCATCCCTTGGCAGATATACCAGGAGCTCCATTCCCCTGTGTGGAGGACCCACTTCTGATCAGCCATATAACCTCACATCCTGGCCTCCACTTTCTGGCCTGCGTCTCCATGTGCAAAGTGGGGAGAAAAACAGCACTTACCTTAGGGTTGCTCGGGGACTGTTAAGGTTCCTTGCTAAAAGCAGTGGTAGCTGGTGGACGTGATATCTAATCCAATTTTTTATGTTTATTATAGAAATAAAAATACTACAGTTACAGAGTAGAGTCCTCGACAGTATGGACAAGAGACGGAAAATAAAGAAGCTTATGCGTTTGCAAATTGCAGTGAAGCAAGAGGATGGGGAAATTTGTGCACACACATGCACACACATACACATACACAGTGCATACACACATGTGCTCATTGGCTTCATCGTGCTCCAGAAGACCAGTCTTCAACTGCCATCAAGGTCCTCTGAAAGATCCCTCTGCTAAGAGGATGGCCGTGACAGTGTCCACAGTTTAACACTAACTTGTTTATTACCTCCGTGCTCTGCTGTTGTCTCAGAGAACGAATGTTGACTGTGCACCTCCTGTATGCCAAGCAGCATGCCTTGTACTTTAAACACCTTGGCTCATTGGATTCTGCCCATTACCCCATGAAGTAAATTTTACTTATCCGCTCTGCCCATGGTTCTGGGGGTTGAAGGTTGCATGCACTGTGCGCTGAGTGAATTATTCTCATCTCGAAGATGGGAAAATGAGGCCCAGAGAATGTAAGAAATTTGCTAATAGTCCTTTAGGTACCATGAAGGAGTAGCAGTGGGGATCCAGCTTCCCTCTTGCTCCAGAACTCTTTCCAGTAATCACAAAGTCTACCCTCAACTAGAGTTAAAGTCAGTCTGGAAGCTTTGCTGGATCCTCCTCTTGCTGGAGCAGCATGGGGTAATGCTGTGTGGGAGGAAGAAGCCGTGGTCCCTGGAGCTGACCCTTTCTTAGGGAGTCAGGCAAAAGAAAAGCAAGTCAGTGTGACAGGCCAGGCTGGAGAAACACTGGGTTCCAGTCTGCATGTCAGGCCAGCCCCTGGCTCCCAAGGCTGTCACAAACACAGAGCTTCCCGCACTATGTTAGTCGCGTTCTTCATCTGAAGCATTTGCCCGAATCTATTACAGTTCTTGGTTTTCTGCTTCCTGATTCATTTTCCCAGTTTGATCCAGTCTTTTCAATGTCTTGGCCTCCTGAAATTGTGCCTTCTTGTGAGCTTTTTTTCTCTTAATAACAGTTTGGCATCTTCTTTGGAAACTCAATGGCCTTGAGTAAGAATCTTGTCTTTCTGACCTTAGACCTGAGTACAGCCACAAGTGGCTGAGAAATGGCCCATCCAAGGACTAAATTTTCCCTTCTTATCTGACAGACAGCAGCCGCAGGCAGCTCTGAGCCAGGGGCTGGTTCACTTTATAAGCTGTGCATACTTTATAGCCAGTAGCTGCCTAAGATCACTAGCAAGATGCTTGGTTGGTCTCATCTGCTTTCTTCTTCTGCCTCCGGGACTGAGAGTTTCTGCAGGTGTGTCCCACCTAGGTCCTGATCCCTTCTTTTCTCCTTGCACCTCTTCCAGGCAAGGTCCAGTGGCTTCCCTGGCCACCAAACCTGAACAAGAAGCCCTTCATATAGGTTCCTGTAGCACCTGAGATTGCCCTTCCGTGATGGCATCTGGTCCTCAGCTTTGTTATTGCCCAGTTTTTCAACTGCCTGTCTTAAAACCGTAAGATCTAAGAGGGAAGAGCTGGTGTCTCTTGTTCACATGTGTGTCTTTAACACCTTGCTCAGTGCCTAGTAGAGTGCATAGCAGAGGCTTAATTAGCATGCATTAGATTGGGCCAGTCCCGAGACTCCTCCTCTCACCCACAGGGAAAGTGTTCCAAATCTGCCCTCCTAACTCACAAGCCCTTCAGCTCCTCAGAGAGACCCCCTCCTACACTGTACTCAAGACCTTTCAACTTGGGTGGGCCTCTCGAGAGGAAGGGGTATGGGAGAACCACCTCCCATTACCGCATAATCATGTGCTAGGTTGGTCACCACAACCCTACCAACCCACAGGGGACAAGGTCCATGCCTTCAGCCAGACACCAGAGCCCAGTGGGAGGCCTGGGGTGGGGTGAGGCAGGAAGAGGGCCAAGAGATGAGCCCAGGGGTGGCCACATATTCCCAGGGTGGGAAACAAGATGGCACCCACCACCAAGATTGGGAACAAGGGGAGCCAGGAGAAGTGCCCACAGCCTTGTTTCAGGCCTCTGGGGCGACGCGTTGTCACCAAAGGAATGGAAACCTGTACTTTGGGAACTTGGCAGCCAGGGCTGGGTTTTTCGTGTTTTCTGTAATTATTTCTCTTTTGTTCTCCCTTAGTGTTTAGTAAAGCCCTTTGTGAAGATGCCAGCTGGTCTCAGCTGTGCTAAGAGGAGTGACAAGGGGACTCTGTGCATGCTCGGCCTGGTCCTTTCACAGAGGGTCTAACTTAGTGGTGGCAGCAAAGTCAAGCACCACCTCCCTGTGGCCACCTCACATCTAGAGTCTCCCTGACCGGAGTCTCCTTCTAGACTCTTTGGGGCACCTGCCCCAACCATGGGGCTTTACTGAAACCAGAGGGTCCAGAGGGCTGGCTGACCCTGGTGCTCTGAGGGGCATTTGCATCTCAGTGGTGTGAGACCCAGAAGGCAGGCACCTGCCGTGCTCCATCTCCCCCTTTGCTTGGCAAGCTGCTGTGGCAGCATCAAGCTAATGAGCTAGTGCTAGAAGCCACCCACCTTTCCCTCCTGCTGTCACAGTTCTGGGCCCTTGGTCTCCTGTACGCCTGCAGCCTGCTGGGGTTGGACACTCAGCCAGTCCCTTCCCACCTGCCTGGGACCCACTGCATCTGTATTTCCTGTGGCTAAGTCCCTTTTCTCCTAAGCCCTGTTTCAAGCCTGTTTCATCTTTCAGCTGCCCGGGGAGAGGGGCCGGAGACCGTCCCCCTCTGGAACAATTGCCCCTTTCTCTCCATGTGTAAGTGATACGTGAGGAAGGGAAGCTATTTGGAACTAATCGGCAGTGATGTGAAACTGAGCCTTTGGAGAAACTGAGAGCCTTCGAGAGCTCAGGGCATCCTGCTTCTGGACAACAGCTGGATGGCTTTGCTCCTGAGTCTCTGCATGAGGACAGCAGGTCACTCCTTCCCCCACCCCCACTCCCTCTGGCAGGTGGCATCTCTGCTCTAGGCGTGTGCTTTACGTTTTTAATACGTTGGCATAGGCCAGGAATATGGCTCAGGGGCACAGTGCCTGCCTGGCAAGTTCGAGGTCATGAGTTTGATTCCTAGTACCCCCACCCACCCAAAACCCAAAAAGCAAAAAACATCGGCACATTCCCTCCATCTTCAAGGGAAGTATTATGGTCCTCATCTTTCAAATGAGAAAATGGAGGCCCAGAGAGGGCAAGCAATTCATTCAAGCTCTCACAGCTGGCTTAGAGAGAATCACAGTGGAGTAAGACTTAGCATCTGAAGAACCACAGTCAAAGCAAAATGGCAGGGAGGGTACAGGATGGGGAAAGTGATGGTGTGTGGGGGTGGGGGTGGGGGCGTGTATGTAAAATAAATATTGGATCTCTCAGCCCAGGAGTCCTGACCATCATTGCTCCTGAGGAAAACATCCAAGCCCAGCTGGGAGGTTCTGTGAAGGGGCTGCCGAGAAGGGCTCTCTATCCAGGGCTTGCGACTTCTCTGGGAAGGAAGTCTTAACATCCCAGCTGCAGAGGGACTCTGAGCAGCTGCGGAGGGGTTTGGGGTGCAGATCCCTAGAGTTGGAGGGAGCAGCCTCTGGTTCTTAGGACACTGGGTCACATGCTGCAGGGTCTGGGGACATAGCCAGGCTGACCCTGAATGAAGGCTGTTGCCCAGCAGGGCCAGACTGGGTGAAGTTCTTGGATCACAACTCAGCAAGAGAGACAGAGCTCACCCTGGTCCCTAGAGCCCCCAGGGGTGGCAAGGGACTCTGTTCTTGGCAGGGATGATGTCGCATTTCCACGGATGTGGGTGGGGAAATCAATGGAGATGGTACAGACAAAACATCTCACAGGTGGGTCTGGGTAAGTACCCCATGAGGGCCTGTGTCCGCTCTACTTTATGGGCCTACTTGGGGTGTCGGCCCTGTTACTTGTCATCTGTGCTTCAGAAAGAGGCTGGGTGCACAGGGCAGTAGCATCTATGGGTCCCTCTTGGCCAGCTCTGAGCTGCTGCTCACAGAGTGGAGGCCCTGGTGGCTGCTGGAGCTAATGATGGGGACAGAGGAACCAGGGCCTTTCACGGGGCCTCCATTTGTCCAGCTGACTCTGCTAGCTCTGGATACACCAAGGCAGCGATGGCCCTCCAGGGGCTTCCCATCCAGAGGGAAGGCTCAGCGTGGTCTTAGACAACACCAAATCTTCAGGGCCTCTGACAAAGACATGGAACAGCTCTGAGCTTCCAAATAGCCTGTCTCTCATGATGTGAAAGACATAACATTCGGAAACTTCAGAGAAGTTCTACAGAGAGGCCTGGAAAGGGGGTCAAGAATGGCTTCACAGGAGCCAGGGATGTAGCTCAGTGGCAGAGTGTCTGCCTGACAAGTGCGAGGCCCTGAGTGCGATTCTTAGTACAAAAAAAAAGAGAAGAAGAAGAAGAAGAAGAAGAAGAAGAAGAAGAAGAAGAAGAAGAAGAAGAAGAAGAAGAAGAAGAAGGAAGAAAAAGAAAAGAAAAAGAATGGCTTCACATGGAGAAGGAAATGAGGGTGTAGTCTCTTACAGAAGGAACTGAAGTCCTCGGGAGCAGAGGAACAGAGTGTGGTTGTCAAAGAGAGCAGCTTGACATAGCATGGGCTGTTGGAGGAACATCGAGGACTCTGGTGTGTCTAGACCCTGCAGGCTAGAGGTGAGGCTGCGCCTGGAGATGAGGCTTGAGGACAGGCCAGATGTGTATTCCAGAGAAACAAGATGGGGCAGGTGGAGGACTGGGCCTTCAGGGAGGGACATCAGATCTGTGGCTACCACAAGGCTAAGAGTGACCTGAATCAAGACAGAAGCTATGGCACGAGGTAGAATAGGAACAATGTGGCCCTGATAAAAGTGTTCACTTCTCAATCTTATTTGGAGTTGGATGTAACTAAATTCTAAGAATCCGCAGGACATTTTAGAGTTATATGTAAAGTGTCGGGTTAGATTTCTGAGAAGCTTTTTTTTTTTTTTTTGAGACAGGATCTCACTATGTAGCACAGGCTGGCCTCAAACTCGTGGTGCTCCTCCTGCCTCAGTTTCTCAAGTACTAGGATTACAGATGTGCATCCGGCTCTGGGAAGCATTCTTAAAGGAAAACTTCCTTATCCTCCCAGTTTGCATGTACTCAAGCGTGATGGTAGGAACTCTTGCAGTCAATTTGAACCATAAGAATGAGTTGGAAGGAAACTGGATTCTTGAAAACCATGTGAACTTCCGTACCAGCCCTGACTTGCTTACACTCAGAATCATTTTATGTGACTGGAAAATAAACTTCTATGTTGCTTTAGCCACTGTTATTTTAGAGTTTTTTATTAAAATGTGCTGTTCATCATTTTTGCCTTCCAAAAATGAATCCATGAGAGTCACAGTTCTATATGGATTTCATAGAAAGATGACCGCATTCTTCTGTGGCTTATCCTGAGGAGTGAGTCATATCACTGAGTTGTCTTCCTGAGAAGACATGGGCTTTCCCATCCTCTTCCAGCTCAAAGCAGGGACAGAGAGCCTGTTGTTAAGGATACAGATGTTGCAGCCCAGCTGAGCTGGACCAGCCTCCTAAGATGCATCCCTCCTTCCCAGCTTCTCCCAGAGAGTGCAGGAAGGAAACTGGGTTGGGGGCAAGAGGTGCAGAGGGGAGCCAGATTAGTTCCTCTTATGGTTGGATTCCCAGGGGTAGAGGAGCCAGAAAGTCTAGCGGAGCCTTCAGCAGGCAGACAGCGGACCTCCAGCAGGCCCCTCGGGCCCCAGGCTCTTCCACAAGTCAAAGCACACTTGGCTGCCTCTCCAGAGATCCTCTGTGCCTCTAGGCCCCCTCATCTCAAAGACTGGGGGCTCTGAGCACAGGGACAGGATGGGAGCACACTTTGGGTGCAGAGAGGCTGTGGTTTGAGGGCATGAGATGGAAACAGAAGTAGAGTTGGTCTGGAAACTAGTGCAGTTTCACTCTAACTGCCTAGTGCTGGGTCCAGGTCAGGGATGTTTTGGGGAGCCTGTTTCTCTCAGATGACGAGTCCAGTGCTCCAGATAACATCATGTCCCAGAATCACTTCCTTATCTTTCTTCCAGGAACCTGCGGAGCTACCTGGAATTCAGACTCACTCAGCACTCTCTGAGAGGTCCCATGCATGCCTCTGTGATCTCATGTAATCCTCCAGCAGGCCAGAAAGATTGGCATGAGCCTCACTTTAGCAATGAGACTAACACAGCTCAGACAGATCAAGTAACTGGCCCCAAGTTACCCAGCGGGTACGTGGAGGAGCTGGAACCCACACGTCAGACGTCTGACTCCAAAGACAAGGCTTCTTTGCCCAACCTTTACCAAGGAGTCCCGTCTCAGGGGAGGTCTCAGCCCAGGTCACAGACATCAGTTTCCAGGTGATCCCAGGTGCAGACCAGGCAGCAGCCCTCCATACCTCCTCTTGTCACATTTTACCATCTACCTCTTCTCCAGCCTCAACCTTACTTCTGGTTGTCTGTAGGCTTTGAGTAACATGGCAACTGCGATTTAACTGATGACCTTGATAATCCCTGGTAGTGATGTAAGGATTTCAAACTGTTTTCACATAGCGGGTGTGATTAATCAAAAAATATGGTGTGTGTGTACATTTAAAAAATTGTTAAGGCCCATTAATCCTCCTCCAGTACTCCCTCTTGCTTTGAACACATCTATCCCATCATCCCTGCCATTCTCTGAAGGAGTTCTGCTTCTTGTGTCTGTAGTGGCATCGTTGTGGCTGCTTTAATGGCTTAAATCAAATCAGATGTTTCCCTTTCATGGTCATTTTGACTCTTGGGAAAGAGCCAGAAGTCTTATGTTGCCAAATCCAGTGAATAAGATAGATGAGCACACAGCCTGTTTTTTTAAGTCTACCTTCCCAATAGATGGTCCTCAGCTGCACCATTTATTGTGTTTTTTATCCTACTTTGTATGCTCTGTGTTGAGAACACTGCCACAAGACAGGTGAAGGAGGACATGGACATTCACAGGGGCTCAATGACTCGTCCAGGTCAGATAGCCAGGGAGGACACGAACAGAGTCCTCTGTTCTGGCAGAGCCAGAACTCGGCCTTGGACTCCCATAGCGGCTCGGCCCCTTCTGCTACAGGGAGTCTGATCTTATGCTTAGGCCTCTAACCGCTTTTTAGATGATGCCTCCACCTGTCCCAGGCTCTGTTGGGTCTTAGGGAAGAGTCCAAGGCCTAACACACACCCGCCCTAAAGCAGCTCAAAACCCAGCAATGACAGCAATAAAAACTTCACAATCCCCCTGAGTCACAGAGCCAGCACGACAGCAAGAGATATCAGGCTCAGAAGGGTCCCTCAAGGTCTCACTGCTTCCAGAGACACAAAGTGTTCATTAATCCTGTGTCCCATTCACGAGGCTTCCCAGATCTAAATACCACCCATGCTGTCATTTGGTTTTTTTTTAAACACATTTTAAAGGTAACTTACATCATTACCTTAAACTTTATTTCACTATCATAAACTTTGTTTCATGACCTTAAATATTACTTCCTTTAAATATTTTTCAAGTAAATGATTTCCCTACCTTACCCAAATCACTTGAATTATAGCTTGATGCTGCCAGTGAAGAGGCCTCTTTTTGTTTGAGGAAACTTAACAGATATCAGTGAGGTGTTAGAGACATTGTGGGCCTTGACTGGGGTTTTCTCCTTGACTCATTAGGAGGTTGGAAAGAGGATTGGAAATGGGACAGTTTTCTCACTTCATGACTCAATGGGGCCTATGCTTGACTTCAGCTAAAATTCTTTCTAATGCCCGGTCTTAGTCTGGTTTCTATCCCTATCCCAGAATACCTGAAATCGGGTGATTCATAGAGGAAGGGAAGGTGTGTTGGCTCGTGGGTCTGCAGCTCAGGGAATCTGGGAGTAAGCGCGGTGTGGGCTTGTGCAGAGGAGGCCTCATTCTGTGTCTGTGTCAGGAACAGGAGTCAGTGAGCCTGTAGGGAAGAGATAAAACACAGGGGCCACCACCCTCTTAGCACTCTATGTCCCTGTAACTTCTCCAGTGCCCCAAAGAACAGGAATCCCCTGGTTCTGGTGAGAATGAACTCAGTCTTTCAAGAGCACGGATTGATCCCTCCACGGACCCTCACACCTAGGTGTACGGTAAAGCCTCCCCCTCCCACACTTCTCAACGCTGCTTCGTTGGGGACCAGCTTTCAGCATGGGTTTTGGAGGGCACAAGCGACATCCAAACCACGGCCACACTCCAAAACATCTCCCAGGTTAACCGGTGACTGAAAACAGAACATTTCAAGCCTGTGGGCTGGGTAGGTGTGATGTCTGTGGGAGCAGACTCATAGCCAGTGCCTCAGCGAGGGAAAAATGGACGGCTCACCCCACTTTCTGTCTGGAAAGAACAAAAAGGAAAAGTAGACTTCTAAGGTCTGGCACAAGCTTTAATAACTCACAGAGAGATTTTTAAAAGCACAACCCTTATCGCAGCGTCATCTCAGCACTAGCTGAGGGCTGCAGGAGCCACCCAAGGTCATCTAGCAGCTACCCCACAAAGCCTGAGCCAAGCTCGAGCACCCTCTGGGGAGAAGTTGCTCTGTTCTCAGAGTGCTCATGTGCAAGAGAAACCTGCCCCCCACTGCAGCAAAACCCAGCCTTTGGGACTTGGTTCCAGGTGAAGACATTTTGTATGAGGCAGCCTGGGAGTGTGATCTCCACCCCCAAGCCAGATTCGCCTTCCCTGGGGCATCTCTGATTCCTGCTGTTGTTACCCTGATGGTCCTAGAGCAGTGGTGGTGAACCTATGGCACCATCCCACAGCCCTCTGTTCATAATCACTGAAAGCTCTAGAAGGTTCACCATTACTGTCCTAGAAGGAATTACTGGAAAGCAAGGTTGAAGCGAAAGCAGACACCAAAGGAATGGGAGTGGCTAAAGGTCCATGGCCTGAAACACCTGCCTCCAGTGTCAGGGCCTGGGGGCCTTCACAGGGACAACGCATCCTATAGTCTTCCCCTGGCTGTGCCTCCTACATTTTGTGGCTTCCATGGTCCAGGTCAGCTGAGCTCTCTTCCCAGCCCTCCGCCTGTCCAGGCCTTTCCTGCCCTGACAGGTACACTCTTCATGTCTGGTCTTGGCAATGCGTCCCCTTCAAGCAAGACCCTGCCTTTGCATTAGGGGCATAAAATACATTAACTTTGGCTTAATTAAAACATTAGTATATACTTAGTGTAGAAAATATGAATTAGCGTAAAGAATGAAATAAAAATCACTCAATCCCAGCACCCAGAGAAAACCTTGTTAGTGCTTATGGTATGTCCCTCTAGATTTTTTTCTATGCATGTATATGTTTTGCTTATTAAAATGGAGTCATGGGCCGGGGATTTAGCTCAGTGGCATAAGTGCCTGCCTGGCAAGCACGAGATGGTGAGTTCCATCCCCATACCAAAAAAAGAAAAAAAAAATGGAGTATTATTGTTTTGTAGCATGTTTTTCTTAATATTTTGGAAATGCCTTTTCATGTCATTAGTAAGAATTCTACAATCTTGCTGCTCAAAGTACAGTATCACACAGCATTGGTATCAGCTGGGAGCTTATTGAACATGCTGAATTGAAATTGGCCTTGGTGATGCACACTTATATAATCTCAGCTACTGTGGAGGCTGAGGCAGGAGGATCACAAGTTTGAGCGCAGCCTGGGCAACTTACCAAGACCCTTAAAAATTCCTTGAGTGTAAATCCAAAGTAAGCAATATGCCTATAATTTGTGAGGACCTAGGTTCAGTCCCCAACATCAAGGTGGGTGGAGGGAGAAAGCAGACTTTATGTCCCATTCTAGACTTGTTAAATTGTAATCTACATTTTGACAAGAACCCTGGAGAACTTTTGCGCATGTTCAATTCTGAAAGTCTTGCTGTTTGGCATAATTTTTAATGGTTATACAACTAAGGGATATTTACCGCTTCATGGTTTAATTTTTCTCTTCAAACTCACCCATAACTGGGCACTCAGGCTATATGGAATGTTTTCTCCATCTCTAACAGTGCTGTGATAAGAATCTTATACACAGTTTTTGCTTGTATCCTTAAATTCTTGGAATTTCTGCATTCAGTATTTTGATGCTTGTCAAATTGCCCTATAAAACATTTATTCTGGGTTATACCACTTCCCAAAATGTATTGTCATGTTCCAACATTTGCATCTATCAGTTCCATAGAAGCTGCATGCACCTCAGGGCTGGCTCTGGACACATTTCCTTATTATTGGTTGGTCCAGTTGAGCGTTTCTCCATGTGAATACTGGCTGTTGCATTTTTTTCTAGCTGTGTGTTGGCTAGAGTCTTTTACACCCCAACATAGTGAGAGATGTGCAGAGAGGTGGACCCAAGCCCTGGTAGAGCCCTGAGCATAGTGGACATAGACATCGTGCTGCTGGCTGCCTGGCTGAGACACGGTGAGCTTGGGCCAAAACTCAGACTGAGACTTGTGCCCAGTCCAGACTCCAGAACCAGTGCCTGCCAAGGCCCCCTGCCTTCTAGCCTTGATGAGGCCTGAGTGCCAGCTGCCACTTAGGATGCTGCTTGCAGCCTGGGCTGGGTGTCCCATGGTTCCCTAGGCCAGCAGGCAAGCCAGCCAGGTGTCCTGGGGGGAGCCGGTAACAAGGACAATTCAGGGAAGTGACCCTGCCTGGTCTTAGAACTCCTGCCCCAGCAAGCATTGTGACCCATCCATTGGCCACTGTTGCTAAAGCTGCTGACAGTGGCAGCAGGAAGTGGGACACTTACTCAGCCACCCCTCTCCACTCCCATCCCCCCCCCACCTGCACGTGGCTCTGTCTGCCACCTTCCTCCACCCAGCCTTCCTCCCAGGCCCAGCCTGTCCAGCCAGCAGCTGGGCGAAGCAGCACGTGGGGAGGAAGGAGGGACCCCCACCTCCCCTGCTCCCTGCACCTGCACCCTGACCGCCCTGCCACCTGTTGCCTGCCTGGGCAAGTAGCCTGCCCTGGGCTCTCGCCTGCAGAGCAAGGAGTGTGACTGGGGTGTGGGGAGGGCAGACAGGCAGGTTTGGCACAGGACACTGCTCTGACATCCACTGACTGAGTGTGCTCCTCTGGGTCTCACTTTGCCCAACCCAATGGCCAGCAGGATTCCATGTTTTATTACCGCCCTTTGACGAACAAGGAAATAAAAGATCAGAAAAGAAGAGTAATAATGGCCCAGCCTGGAGATTACAACTCTAGATATCAGGGCCTCTGGCGGAACACTTTACAGGTGTTAACTCATTTAAATCTTAACAGTAGGTACAATAATAGCCATCTTCCAGCTAAGGAAAGCAAGGAAGAGAGAGGTAAAGGCCCTTGTTCTATGCTACACAGCCTGTAAGGAGCAACCTCAGCACTTGATTTTAAAGATCACACACCCGACAGATGACAGTGGGGAAAGGGAAGGGACTTACTGTCCTTATTCCATAGTTTCAGCCCTGATCATCTGTCCCCCACAAGAGCATCCTTCACATGCCCTGCGGCCCCAGAGTCCCTGATACTGGGCCTCTGTCTCACATCATCTTCTGTGTGTCCATCCCTCTGACCAAGTATCCTCATGGACATTTTCTAAGAGTATCTATCCTGTCTCAGGGTGTCTTTCTTGCTCTTTACTATTCTGACTCTGGGATTGTCTGGCTCTGGCACCTTGGAAGTAGAGAGCCCAAGAGTGCATTTGTGCAGAGTGTGGCAAACTTCCTGCCAGTGGGTTTCTAGACAGGCCTCTCAAGTGTGGCAGAAGAGTATCTCCCAGCTGGGAGCTGGATGGGAAAGCATGGGTAAAGAAGAGGGAGGGATGAGCCTGCTTAGGACTGAGGGCAGCAGGACTGGTGTCTGGAAGATGAAAGGGCCCTGCTCTCTAGCAATGGGAGGCGAGTAACAGTTTTGGGCTATCATCAGCTCAGCTCTACCTTCCTTAGCTTGGCAGTGGCCTGGGGCTGCCCCTAGGGCCCTAGCAGCTGCTGTTCTGATGCAAGCTGTTGGCTGGGGATGATGGGAGGGTGGGGAGGAAGGAAGGAGCTGTTCTCAGAGTGAGAGACTGCATTTCAAATCTGCAAGATAGGACTCCAGGTTCCCAACCAGATTCTCTTCTGTCCCAAGCGGGGCTCAAGGCCAGGACTTGAAGTCTTTTGCCATCAGGGTGGAGTCCAATAGCTAGCTGTCATGTCAACCTGTATCTCTTTAGGACTGCTCAGAAAGGCCTGGAGCCCACAGCCTAGGGCATCAAAGGCTTGGAAGTCCATGGTAATAGCAAGTGCATTGGTGTGCCAGGAGGAACCCCACAAGATAGGCCCCAGAAAGGGCCTGTCTCTGGCCCAGCCGCTTCCTTCCAGTCCCTGCCTCTTCCCGGCAGTGTCTCCTGGGTCTGGCCTGACAAAATTGGGCCCTGGCCAAGCTGGCTAGCCTCCAGGTGGATTTGGGACAGACAGCTGGGATATGGTGTTTCCCGCTCTGAAGAGGTGGAGGCTGGAGATGGGGCCGTGGTGGGGCTGGAACCCTTGGCTATTGATCCCCCTCAGCTGGGATGGTGGGGTCAGGGCTAGTTGGGATGTCTTTGGTGGTGGCTTGTGAGGAGGGATGTGTCAAAGGACCCAAGCCAGGTGGCCCCCATACCTTCACCTATCCTTTCTCCAGTGGGGCAACAAGTGGTTGCTGCCCCAAGGCCTGAGTGGGTCCCTTTAGGAGACCACCAATTAGCTGCCCTGGAAGCCCGCTGTGTCCTCCCTTCCCCAGGAAGAGAGCTTCTCTACTCCCAGGAGATATTGGCATAGCTGCCTAAATGCCTCCATTCTAGCTAGACACAGTGTTCAGCTCCTCAGGACAATCTGTGCTCAGCACAAAGGAATGATCCAGTCCTCCCCACACACACATGCAGCAGCGGGCTTCAGCCTGTGTCACTCCTCCTGCCCTTCCTTCTCTGGACACCTCCACTCCATCCTTTGAGGCCCGTGTCAGATGGGAAGCTATCCTAGCTCCTCTCTGCTGCTCTGGACACTGCTGTTTATTCCCTCTGCGGGTTCCCTTGTCCCACATTGCCTGGCAGGCACTGTGACGGGAGCTTTCTAGAGGGCCATTTGGACCCTGGCACTCTCCTGCTCCAGAGGTCCTGTGGCTCCCACTGGAAAAAAGCCCTTTTGCACTCTGGCTTCTTCATCCCTAGCCAAGTGAGAACCCCCATTCCACCAAGCTTGCTCCTCCTTCCATTCCCCTGCTGCAGGAACCTCCTGCTCCTACTGAAATGCTCCACTCCGAGAGATAGCGCTGGGTCTCCTGGTGCCCTGGGAGGCTGATAGCTCTCAAAGGGCACGGGAGAACTGCCCCCTTGGGGGCCTAAGGTGCTTCATCTACCCTCTCCTACTTCTCTGGTCTCTGGAGTCCACAGCTTTTGAATAACTTCCAGTGCATGGAGCATACATTTGAAGCAAGCAGTGGCTGACAGCCTTTCGGTCATGTCCTGGTGTGTGCACACATGAGTGTGTTTTGTGTATGGATAAAGATATGAACAAACACGTGTCTGGGAACAGGGCCTCTGTGTTTTGAAAGTGTGGGAATAACTGCCTGTGCAAAAGCAGGAACTGCACATCACATGAACATACATGTGCAGGTAAGTCTGTGCACACGTGCTGAAGCATGCGCATGCACTACACGGTGAAAGGTGCACACTTATCATGATGAGGGTTCTCTTTGTGCACAGGGTGCATCCATAATGGTGTGCTTCCTTCTGGGGACTGGGGACTGGGAACGTCCGAGCAGTTAGTCTTCCACACCTCTTCCCCACTTCTAGGAGAGAGAGGAGAGGTTGTACACCGCATCCTGCCCTTTGACAGAGACAAATGAAGCATTTCTGGGCAGGTGCTAGGCTATTTTAAAGAAAGGAGCAACTGTGAGTGGCAAAGGTCTGGGCCCGTGGTGGCCTCAGCCCTCCAGCCCTCAGCATCCCCTGATACCTACTGAGCTACAACTAAGACTAAGATATGTGAGTTGGGTCCTGCAACTCACTGCTCTGGCACTGCCCTGGTCCCCCGGCAATAGCATCCCTCCCTGGGCCTGTGAGGAGCTGTGTCTGTGTGTCTGTCAGTGGAGATGATGACGGGTCGGAGTGCCGGGAGATGCCAGATCTATGGTGTATACTGTGGGGACTGAACTGCAGAGGAACAAGGCAACAGGTTAATGCTGGGGGTGGGGTGTGTTTCTGTGAATCCACATTAGATGAAATAGGAAATACAGGCTTAAAGAGCAGCAAGGAAGACTCAGGTTAGACCTTAGGCAAGTGTTCTTCATTTTTTTTTTCTTTACTTAAGTGTCTATTTTTATTTTAAAGGGAATAAAATGACAGTGAAGTGAAATGAAACAGTGATAAGGGTAGGACACCTACAGTAGTTACTATATTGCAAACCATTGTCCTCTAACTAGTTGCTCAAACTACTGGCTTGAGGGTGGCTCACAGGCGGGGGCTTAGCTGTCTTCCTGGTTCTCCCTGGTCTGCACTCTGGGCAGGTGCCCTTATTAAGGCCACCAGTTCTGGGTCTGCAAAGATCCCAATGACAGGATCCATCCATGCAGTAGGTGGAAGCAGTTGGAGGCAGGAGACTGTTCCTAAAGAACTGGAGAAATTTCCATCCGCCCACCTTCCTGGCTCTGCTCCTCTGCCCTACAGTTCTGAGAGGGCCTGGTTGGGAGATCTGGCGGAGGCCAGGGCCATTGCTCCTCAGTTCCTCGCTTGGAACCTTCTCATCCTACATTTCCTGCCACCCTCTTCTCACCTCCAAGTGGCCCCCATGCCCCCAAGATGGCTTCATCTCTCCCTTCCTGCTGTTCCAAAGTTCGGGAATGAAGCCACAGAGTCTCCCAGCAGACCGCCCCCAAAGGCCAAGCCCAGCCCCGCCTGGTCCCTGGAGTGGAGCCTGGGCTTCCAACCCACAAAAGGTGCTGGGTGGGGTGCCTCATTGAGTGGGTGCCTCCCTTCACCAGGGTGGTCCTTAGGGGGCAAGGCCAACTGATAGGCAGGACCAGAGGAGCCTTGGGGACCGCCACCTCCTACTGTGGTCCCCTGCACTTCGCGGCTTTGGAGTCTCTATTATTCCTTCCTGGTGACTTTCTTTTACTCCCTGAAGAGGGACCCATGGGAGGGGACATGTGGAGGTGTTCAGGGAGGACATAGAGAGGCTGGGTGCCTCCCCACCAGCCCTGTGCTCCTTCTGTCTCCTCTCAGAGCTCCTGTGCTTCACTGGGAGGTCTGACCCAGGCGAGCTGAGGGACAAGGGGAGGAGGTCATTAATCACCATTATTTATTATTTCTTATGTAATAGGTTGTTATGAAACTCGCAACCTGTACCAGGCACGACTGGGAATACGGGAAGGATGGTTCCTACCACTAAGAGCTTCCTGTGGGATGAGCAGGTGGGCCCAAGAGCCATCAGGTGACCTATAGAGAGGTTGGGAAAGTGGGGTGCAGGTTGGGCTGGGCTCTGGCTAGAAGTGATTCTGACCAGCTGTGACTGGAAAAAAAGAAAAAGGGGGAGGCAGTGGGTGATGGGATGTGACAAGCCTCTCTGGGAGCCTCCTGGTGGGAAGTAGCTGGATTTGGGGCCCCCCCGCTGCCCTGCATCAGACTCAGACAAGCACCGGCTCCAGGGTGGCCTGGGTCACAGCTGGAGTTGTCACAATATTGACCCAGGAGGAGATAACATCCAAAGGGCTTGGAGTCTCAGTCGACAAGGAGGGGGATGTCACCGGAAAAGATCCCTGGCCCCTGGGGGGATCAAACTAAATAGGGCTTTAATAGGTCTCTTCCAGCTCAGATTTCATGGATAATTGGAAGCAGGTCCAAGCTGAGCAGAGTGGGCGGCCCTCGTGGGCTGCAGGGAGGCCAACCATCCAGGAGAGGAGAGGGACTGAGGCAGAGTCAGAGATGCCACCCACACGTCCCACCGTGGCCACAGCCGCATATGCACATCTCCCCTTTACTCTGCTCCAGAAGTACTGCTGTACGAACTCCTTCAGGGAACGAGGATCAATACATGGGAAAAAAGACCTGAGTCAGTGATTTCCCTATTTGGCGTGCTGGGGAAGAACCATATGTCCCTAGCATGCAACATCCATCCATCCATCCATCCATCCATCCATCCATCCCTCCATTCATCCATCCATCCATCCATCCATTCATCCTTTCATCCATCCATTCATCCTTTCATCCATCTCTCCATTTGCGCAACCACTCACCCATCTACACATCCATGTATCCGTCCACTCATCCATTCATCCAACAAATACACATTAATATTTAAAGTTGACCAAAACCTTGTAAAATAAAATCCTTGCTTTTTGAATTACAAAGAAGGTATGTACTTGTTGAAACAAAAGTCAAAATATGTCAGCCATGGTAGCACATGCCTGTAATCCCAATGCTCGGGAGGCTGAAACAGGAGGATCACCACAAATTTGAGACCAGCCTGGGCTACATAGTGAGTTCAAGGCCAGCCTGGACTATGTAGTGAGACCCTATCTCAAAAAAAAAAAAAAAATAAAAATATGCTAATACTGGGCTGGGGATTTAGCTCAGTGGCTTAAATGCCTGCCTGGCAAGCGTAAGGTCATGAGTTTGATACCCAGTACCAAAAAAAAAAAAAAAAAAGCTAATACTGAAGCATATTAAATAAAAAGTAAAAAATTTCCTCCACATACTCATTATTCTGTCTCTCCCTCACCACACCCGCAGTCCAGGGGTAACCTTTGTATACACTATTGGACGGTCTTCCGGAGCATTTCAGTGTATTATGCACTATCCTGCTGTTTTCACTCAGCAATGCATTGTTAACAGGTAGAGCATACATATTCCTTTCTCTGGGTTTAAGCATGAGACGGTTCTGGAAAGGCGATGGTGATGGCTGTCCCAGGTTGCACAGCCCAGGCCTTGTTCTTGCCCTGATGTGGCCTCCAGCCTGATCCCTAGGGAAAGTGGATGCAATGGAGCAGAAGGGCTCAAACCCAGGAGGGAGGATTAAGATGAGAGATAAAGAGTGGCTGGAGAATGAGGTCAGAGAGGAAGGCCAGGGAGGGCCTGCCCGGAATGCAGTGGGTTTCTCTCCAGGGGCCCATGGGCACTGGCACTATGCTTGCACACAGGGGCCTAGGACTCTGCAGGCCTGGGCAGGGTAGGACTGGGCAGCTGGCAGAGGAGAGATTTTCAAGCCAGTCCTGGAGAGAAGACGGGAAGGAGGCTTTTCAGCCAGGAGTGCCTGGGACAGACACACTCTTCCCTTGTCTGGCCCCTCTCCAGGGCACTTCTTGCTAACACCATCAGTGGGCACTGACTGCATCCCCTGCCTACTAGGGTGCTAACGAGCTGGGCATGTGCTCTCCCTCAGGGCCACTATCTTCCACCTTCCCTTGATGTCCAGCTACCTGGTCTGCAGCATGTCCAGCAGTGGAAGGAAAAACTGTTATTTCCGTCAAAACCCAGCGCAGCCAGGAGCAGCTTCCTCTCCCCAAGGCTTGGGGCTCCTATTCAGGGAAGGGTTGGTGGGAGGCTGGTCCAGACTCAGCCTCAGCATGAACTTTAAATGAGAGACTCTCAAAGGGTTGTGACCTAGAGGCCTCCACACCAGACCCTTACCCTTCCTCTTCCCGGCTTGGGACTTCCAAGGGAGGGAGCCCACCACACTGAGGGAACATAGAGGGTGTGCAGGGAAGAAAATAGCCAGTGTCCTCCTGGGCAGAAGAGGGTCCACCCACCCAAGCATGCGCACGTGTTCTGTGCGTACACATGGACAGCAACATCCAAGGAAGCACAGTCGCCTAACAAAAACAGCTAAGGGATGCCTCCCTTAGAGTCGGTTTTTTGTTTGTTTGTTTGTTTTTTCTTTGTCTTTTTGAGACAGGGTCTCACTTTGCAGTTCAGGCTGCCCTTGAGCTTGCTTTGCAGCCCAGACTGGTCTCAAACTCCTAATGATCTCCCCGCCTCAGCCTCCTGAGTGCTAGGATTATAGGCGTGCGCCTCCAAACCCAGCAAGCCTGGGCGAGCTTCGGGGAACTCTTTATTCCAAGATTATCTGGAAAAATGCTCCCACAGCTCTGACCCATATTATCACCCATACCACACAGGTCACAGAAATTGTCTCCCAAGCACTTAGGCAACTGGGAAGGACTCTGATCTACTCAGTTTGCCATTTTATTTGGCGAATTTACTCTGAGCCCGGCACCAGAGTGAATTCCAGGCACTCCCTGGAAATAAGGGAAAATGGTCCCTACTAGAAGTGCTCATCTTCCACAGGGGCCTGGCTGGGCAGTCACTGAGAGATCTGCAGAGTGGTCTTCAGCCCAGTTTAGGCTAACTGAGGGTGGAGAACCTGCATCCCGACTCCAGCTAAGCCCTGCTGAAAAGAAACCGGAGAAAGCGGATGTCTCCTCTCTGCCCATGGCTCACTCCTTCCCTCACAGTTCTGGCCCTCACCAGGGCACCGGGAAGGAAATTACTACAGAGCATTGAGCGTCAGTTCACAAACTAATCCCATTGGCAGCACAGCCCCAGCATGGGCTGTTCCCTGAGCAGCTGCTCCCCGCCCCCGGCGGACCATGGTGGTTGGCAAGCCCAGCCCTTGCCTGTCTGCAGGGCCAGTTACTGTGGGCCTAATCACCATGGTGGTGGCGGTGGTGCTATAGTGTTAACAACTGTCTGCCAGAGTCTCCTTTCTGGGGCGTTGTGGAGGGGATGACCCCTTGCAGCTCTCCTCTAAGGAGCATGAAACTGGATCCCAACAAGGGCCCAGTGGCCGCCTTCCAGGGTAACGCCTGGCTCCCGCTTGCTGCCTGCTGGTCTCCTGTGTGTTTGCCTGGCTTTTCCTGCCATGAGGCTGAGAGCCCACAAGGACCGCCCAGGAATGCGCATCTCCTGAGCACTAATGCCATTGTTCCCTGCAGCCAGCACTGCCAACAACTGAGCTCAGGAAGGCGGGCACTCCCTGCCAGCCAGAGCAAATTAGGTGCCGGGACGTTGAGGTCTGGTTGGCATTTCCTGTGTTGGCTTTGGCTGGTGCGACCAGGCCAGTGGGCTGCCCTCTTGACCTAAGCCAAGTCAAACAGGCACGTCCCAGACTGTCGAGCCCACTAACTTCTGCCCTATGCCCCACAGGGAGTCCTGTTCCGGAAAAAAGGTCACTCCTCCCCTCCTTGGTTCATACTGAGCCGTCTTCCCCTGCCTTGTAGGGTGCTCTGACAGCCTGTGGCCTGGCCAGCCCCCAAGTGTACTGTCCCTGAGCTGATTCCTCAGGCTCAGGAATAAAACCCAAGCAATTCGCAGATCTCTGAGCCTCATGGGGCTTTGTGGAGTGGCGAGGCTCCTCTGCATGTGGGGCCTCAAGGCTACTAGTGCGGGGGTTTAGCTGGAACATTGAGCTTCTTAGATCTCTAACTCCCCATTCCTCAAGACTTGTCCTTTGCCCCTGAGGAGCTGTGAGCACCTGGGTTCAGGAACCAGCAGGAACCAGCAGGAGCTCCCATGCCAAGCCTGGAAGGGCTGGCTTCACCTGCAGCCTTTGGCTTGGCAGGCTCAGCCCGTGTTTTCTTTGGCATGGATCTCTCGGACACCAGATTGTCCAAAACGAGCCGACTTCATGATACTTATTTTCCCAAAAAGCAGAATACGTAACACAATCAGTCTCTTTGTGTATGGAGCAGTTCCAGGCTGCCCCCTCCATGGTTGTCCCCATCCCAGTCCCAGCCAGGCCACTTTGGAGCCTGAAGTGCTCTTCATTCACTGAGACTGGAGGTTTCAGGGCTAGGGTTAGGCAGGGCGGGGCAGAAGGGTGGAGCCAAATCCCAACCCAAAAACCATCTATTGGTCCACAGTGGCTCCTTGCCCTTTGCCCAGTCTTGGGATGGCAGCAGAGTCCTGGGGGAAGAAGCTGGACACAGGAGTATCGTAGCGCACAAGCTAACTATGAACCCCAGCCTTGCTGTGCCTCATCCACATGTCTTAACTAAGATACCGCATGACCGTGCAAGTCAGCAGCCTGGTTAGCAAAATAGGGACAACAAGGCAAAATAGAGTTTGTCCAGGAAGTCAGTGGGCATTGCATTGAGAAAATCTTTCATAAATATCTGTTGTTTTGCTTTGTTTTGTTTTATTTTTTGAGACAGGGTCTTGCTTTATAGTGCAGGCTGGCCTTGAACTCACTATGTAGCCCAGGCTGGTCTGAAACTCGCGGTGATCCTCCTGCTTCAGCCTCCAAGTGCTAGGATTACAGGCATGCACCACGATGCCTGGCAAATGGCGCTGTTTTTACAACTACCCGTCTCATAGGGTTGGCAGGGCAGTGGCTAAGGAGTCTGCAGTGATCCTGGGCCAAGGTTGGACCACATCTAGGACCTAGACCCTGCACCCCCACCCCTCTGGCTGCTTCCTTGGCCCCAGGCTGACTCTGTACAGCCATCTGCCTGGGGAGGAGCAGGGCCCAGCTGGCTCTCTTCTGAATCACCTGCCCCATGGCCAGTAGAACTTGTGCTTGGCCAGACTGGCCAGCCCACTTACACAGAGTGGTCTTGTGGAGCGCTGGAAGGAGATGGCTGGGGGCCCGGAAGCTCTGCTGGTGGTGGTCTCCACTCTCTGCATGGAACGATAGGGTGTAGGGTAGCAGCCCAGGCTCCTCAGCTCCCGACATCTGCGAGTGCGGGGTGAAGGGAAGAAAAGGCTCTGAATTCCCTGCACTGCTCCATGGGAAGAGCAATAAGCATAATTTTTCTGGAAACTCTGGGTGATACTGATGCAGAGATAAAGGAGTGTTTATCACTTTGATGGGAATTTCCATTTTGGATCCTTTCCCTTAGGCATCCATCTGAAATACCTGAAATCAGACAAGGTTTCAGGAAGACCCATAAAAAGTGTCTCCAAAAATGTGCTTCTCCACTTCGCTTAGAATAACAAACAAACAAAGAAACAGAAAATGCTTTGTTATCCAGTGGTAGGAGAGTAGTTAGGTGTCATTATCCTATTTCCATCTACAAAAGGAACTAAAGAGCAAGCACTGAAAATTTATGTTTAGGAAAAAAATGTTTAATGAGATGACAATACCCAAGTAAAACAATCAGAATATTTAACTACTGACAAGGCCTAATCTCATCATGTTAAGAAAACAGATTATGCCCGGAAAAAAAACCCAAACTGACACAAATGAAATATTATTCAGCTCTAAAAAGGAAGGAAATTCTGACATACGCTACAACATAGATGAACATTCAAGATAGGACACATGAACTAAGCCAGCCAGAAAAGAACAAATGCTGCATGGGGAACCTAGAGGAGTCACCTTGGTAGAGAGGGACAGTGAAAAGGGTGCTTCTCCGTGTTGGAGGAATTTTCAATTTGGGATGACAGAAAGTTCTGGAGATGGGAGGCAGTGATGGTTGCACAGCTATGCAAATGTGCTGAACTGTGTACTGAAACATGGGTAAAATGGCTAATTTTATGTGATGCATATTTTACTATAATGTTTTTTTTGTTTGTTTTGTTACCAGGAATCGAACTCACGACTTTGTGCTTGCCAGGCAGGCACTTACACCACTGAGCTAAATCCCAGCTCACTATAATGTAAAAATTTCGGTTACGGGGCAATAGGTCAAATGTTCATAATGAGTATTTTTGTGTGAAGGGATTGTAAGTGATCCTTGTTTTATTCCTTTTAGTTTCCAATATTGTCCCCCCAGTAAAGGACGGTTTTTGGTTTTGTTTTGTTTGTTGTTTGTTTTAAGGAAGCTGGCTCCAGCATCTCCCAGATGTGTGGGGGGTGGGGGACAGGGGCTCGTCCAGCTGCAGCCAGACACGGGGAGAACTGCAGCCTGCTGGGGGAGGGGAGCTCGCACAAGGCTCGGACTTGCAGGCTCCCGGAGCTCTCTCTGCCCTGCGGATGGCTCCTCTGCTCCTCTCCACACAGGTCTTGCCCGGCATCCTCTCTCCCCAGGAACAGCCCTCTCACCAGCCTGAAGGGGCTGCCCCAGTGGGAATGTGGGCTTGGGGCTCTCTCACACGCTCATACCCAAGTCGCCTTCCCGCAGCTGCTCCGCCCCAGCCCAGCTGCAAAAACAACAGCCCCTACCCGAAGCCCGGTTACTGCGGCCAGTGGAGGCTAAATGTGCAGCGGAAGGAGCGGGGATGGGGCCTGCAGCCCTAAGATCTAGGGGCAGGGGTGCAGGGGAGGTGGAGCCTCCCTTCCTGCCTTGCTGGGGAAGCCTGGCTTGGAGGTGTGTGGGGAAGGGACTTGGGGAGGCCTGTGGGATTTGGGGACTGAAGGCCAGCACTGCCAGTGGCCTCCCTGGCTCCCTGGGGACCGAGGAGGGGTGGGAGCGGAGGAGGGAGGAAGTCAAGCCACTTGGGAACCCGCCGAGCCAAGCCGTGGGTAGGAGGTGGCACCATACTGGCTCCTGGGCTGGCCAGGGCCAAGCTTTCCCACGGGGTACAACCGGCCACTGAGCTCCACGGAGCCATCACTTCAGGTGGGGCCTCCGAGCCTGGAGAATTTCCTCGTTGTCCCCTCCTCAGGGAGACACAGCCTGGCAGGAGGGTTCAGAGTGCAGCGGGGCGTCTCCTCTCTGCCCCACTTGCATGGCCCTCAGGGCCTGCAGCTCAGCTTCACCATCCACTCCAGGGTCATCTGCCAGTTCCTCAGCAATGGGACAGGGACACAGAGCTTATAGCACCAGCACCGGGAAGGCCTCAGACTCTGGCACGAGCCAGCCTCAGTTTGATCCCTAACGGGCATTCCTCCCACTTGAGCAAGAAGGGCACAGACATTAGAGATGGAGGAAGCAGGAAGTCTCTGCAGACAGAAGCTGTGCTTTGCCCTCATTAGCTGTGTGAGCAGGCACACCGCCAACCCTCTCTGGGCCTCTCTGACCACTGTAAAATGAAGATGTTAACACTGATCCTGTTGAGCCCTGGAAGGCTTAGAAGTCATCTATAGGAAGTTTCTAGCATAATGGAGGTGTCTGGCCATCTTTCCTTCCTCTTTCTTTCTTTCTTTGTGTGTGTGTGTGGGGGGGGGGGTTCTGAGGATTCAGCCCAGGGCCTTTGCACTGAGATATATCCCCAATCTATTTATTCATTTATAGAAATGAACTTGCTAAGTTGTCCAGGCTGAGTTTATGACCCTCTTACCTCAGTCTCCCAGATTTCTGGGATTACAGGTATGTGCCATTATGTCTGGCCTTCACTGATTCTTATTGCCAAACCCCCAAAAGTGAAATTAGCTGAAATTAGGAAGAACCTTCTGACTTCAGTTCTTAGCTCAGTCATTTCCACCTCCTAATTTCTGTGTGCAGGGAACACACTTTAGAACCGCCACTCCCCCGACTCCATCACCATCATACACACGCTCAGGTCAACCCAGCTAATCAAACTATACTCTGAAATCAGACAATGATTGTCTGTTGTCAGGATGTTCCGGGCTACAGGCATCAAACCAGGGATGAAAACTCTTCACGGGACACAGAGGCAGATGACACAGGGTGAGCCTCAGGCCTCTGGGAGCTGCCAGCAGCTGCTATCTGCAGGCCAGTCACTGATCAATATTTATGCTTCGAGAATGGCAGAAAGCTGCTAGGACCTTGGACTCGGGTATGCTGACTGGGTGACGCATTGTGCAGAGTTGCTGTTCTGACCCAGTCTAAGGTGGTTACAGTAAGTATGCGTCCTTGAAAGAGGAGTTACCAAGAGCAAAATTGACACTAAGCTAGGCATTGTGGTACACACCTGTGATTTCAGCTACTCGAGAGTGAAGCAGGAGGATCAGAAGTTCAGGGCCAGCCTGGGAAACTTAGCAAGACTATCTCAAAAAATACAAAGGGGATGTAGCTCCATGGTAGATGCCCTAGGTTCAATCCCCACTGCCAAGAGAGGGAGGGAGGCAGGGGGAGAGAGAGAGAGAGAGAGAGAGAGAGAGAGAGAGAGAGAGAGAGAAAACAAAGTTGACATTATTGTTCTCAATTACCTGTCCTTTTACATTATAGTTAGATCTTCAGTAAGCACACTAGAATCACCTTGCATGGAGATTTTTTTAAAACTTTTTTCAAAGAGTAATGGACACCCAAACTTACTACTTTACAATGGTAGTACAATGTTTTAAAATCTTTAAGACCATTACCTTTTATCACTGTTACTGTTATCACCACCAACAGACAAGATCACTGAGTCTGTGGGGCAGACTTGAGGCAAACTGTGTGACCTCTAAATCCAAACTTTCAATGATTGATGTCCAATGTCACTACCACCACAGCCAAGGCAATAACTGACTCCAGATTTCTTTGTATGTAATCACAGGCTATATTTGTTTTTGTCTACCTGTGTGCTTAGCAGAACAGAGCTATCAGGTGTAGAATCACTGACCTGCTGAGCCCGGTGAGCCTACTTTATCAGCGGGTTGTAGACATGACAAGGAGTAAGAGTTAAGACTTAACCCGAAGTCAAAATCCTCTAAAGTGTAAGGAATGATGCTGCTCATCATTACTGAATTTCCTCTTATATACTAGCTGCTTTATGTTTTTAATATGGTGGGTGGTATAAAGGGGCTCAAATAAATATTTGTTACATATTTAATATGGTGACTATGTAGACCTACTGTTAACACAGAGAATATTAATAGGGCTTTTTTTTTCTAACTGCATGCCCTGCTACCACTACCTGTGTCTGTCATTAGAATTTCCCTTCAAATTCTTAGTAATTGACCATGTTCAGGAGGCAAGGAATCTCAAGAACAGAGAAAGATTCTACAAAAAATCAAAATTGACATTTGGACCAAGAAAAGCATCTTTTCAGAGTTTAGCAGAAGCAACCAAATAATGAACTCCTGCGTTAACTGAGAATAGAATTGGGCTCTTTGGAGGAAAACAGTGAACCTTGGCCAAGGCTCAAGTAACTCAAAGAGTTAAGCAGAAGGAGAAAATGTTGAGAAGACCAACGGGGCTCTACCTTCAGGCATGGCTGGACCTAAGAGCCTACATCCACTTGTTCCAAATCATCAGCTCAGTAGCTTTCCTCTCTCACTCTAGGACCCGGCTGTGCTCACTTCTGTGCAGCAGTTGCCCAACTTTCTTATGACCAGATAAGCTCTCCTCATGAGGTAGGAAAAGTCCAAAGCCACCTTTTTTTAAGAGTAGATACTCTAAACTTGCTTTTTTCCAGAGCCTGTTTAGCAAGGTGCCAGGAAGGTCTGAATGGCTTTGCACCACCAATCAATATGAAATTTGGATCTTGGACCAGTCCTGGGTGGTCTGCCATGCCTGTGGTTAGGGGTCCTTGGGGCACCAGGAGGATTGACCATTCCACTGAAATCACATGGGACAAGGAGGGGCAGTTCCCCCGGAAAGAGGGTGCGGAGCAGACAAAAACAACAGGTGTCTGTGACAATAGCACTTGTTCTCAGGTTGCGTAGAGACATGACTTATCCACCAAAACAATCAGGGAGGGATGAAAACAGTAATGCGTTCACATGGCCAACATGAGTCAAAGCCCTTCAGGAAAAGGAAGTGATCTTATGGTCTAAAGGAGATGCCTTAGAACAGCAGGAGAAAGACGCACGTATTTTGGTCAGCTGCCCTCCCTCCAGCTGAACGTTGTCATCATAATCACCTCATCTCCATATTAAGTTCAGGAAACTGATTTGATAGACCAGTTATGTAGGATGTTTAAAATTGGTACACTTTAGGAAAATCAAAGATTTTCAACATTATCACATTCCTGGTTAAGAAAATCAGCCTGATGAAGATTGCTTAGTTTTCGTTTTTCTTACAAATAACTTTTATTTCTGATTATAAATAGCATCTATTTATTCTTATGTTTTGGAACACCTGGTGCTTTGTACCCAGAACAACACAAATAAAAATAAAAATCCCTTAACATTTATTAGAATTGGGTGTGACTGCAAGTGATAGAAACCCCAAAATAGTAATGGCTTTAAGAAGACTGAAGTTTATTTTACATGAAGTCCAAAGATAAACAGTCCAGGCTAGCTCGGGAACTCTACTCCTCAGAGACTTCAGGGTGCCCATGCTCCTGCCAGCTCTCTACTCCACCATCCCTTCAGTCCAGGCAGGAAGAACAGAAATGCAGCGAGCCAGAGAAGGGCTGACGACCCATCCCAGCTCGCTCCAAGGGAAGCAGTGCTGCGTTCCTGCACTGCACGGCACCATCCCATTGTTAAGGACGTTACCACATGGCCACATCTACCTGCTAAGGAGACTGGGAAATGCAGTTTTACTCTAGGTGGCTGTTCGCTCACCTGAAATTCTATTACTATAGAGAAGGGTGAGGGCTGGGGCTGGGGCTCAGTGGGAGAGCCTGGGCTCGATCCCTAGCACCACACACACACACAAAAAAAAACAGTCACTGTTAACATACATATTATGAGATTGTGTGTATACACACATATATGAACACACTACATCTTCGTAAGTGTGCATATATACTTATAAATATATATCTCTTATAGGTACATACATAATTTTAAAAAATTGAGGTCTTACCAAACATACCATTTTTACATCTTGCTTTTTTTAAGAATTGCAGACTTCAGTCTCTTTAAAGCCCATCTTAAGCTAAGTGTGTAACACATACCTGTTATCTCAACAATCAATTAAAAACAAAACAGAAAAATAAAAAAAATCTAAAACAGAACACTAAAGCGAGGGGATTGCTATGAGTTGGAGACCTGCCGGAACTACATAGTGAGACAGTATCTCAAATAAACAAATCATTTTATAAATCTTTTAAAAATTTTTCAGAATTATTTTACCATTGAATCATTTATAATTATTAAGATACTGACCACCCCTATGTAACATTTTACAATTTTCTTTTAAATATATGTTATTTTATAAATTCTGTTTAAAAGTATTTTTGTACTTTTTTGGTAGTCTTGGGGGATGTGACTGAGTAGGGGAGTGCCTGGCTAACATGGGTGAGGTACTGGGTTTAACCTCCGACACTAGTAGGAAAAAGCTTTAACTATTTGTTATGAATTAATTATATAATCTCTGGAGATTATGAAGAAATGTGCAGCCTTCTTTCTCATGTACTCTTTCCTCAGGCTCCTTCACTGCTTCAGTGGTAAACGATGTCATCTTACTCAACAATATCAAAACCAAAATAGAATATCAAAGCCAAAAAGTTGCCAGTAAAATTCGCAGAGCTTCTTCAGATTTCACAGGCTGTATATGTTCTGTGTGTGTGTGTGTGCGCGCGCGCGTGCACATGTGCGCACAGCTCTATGGAATCATGGGTACCACGTCTGCAATCTTCAAGAAGCTCAACTGTGCTATCCCAAGACTCCCCTGTGTTACTCCTTTACAGCCATATCTATGTCTCTATCCCCTCAGCCCTAACTCTTGGAAATCGCCAATCCATTTTTTACCTCTACAATTACGCTATTTCATAAACGTTACATGAATGGAATTATGTAGTTCTGTATGTAGACTTCTAAGATTAGGGCTTTTTTGTTTGTTTGTTTGTTTGTCTGAGCATTAATTTCCTTGAGGTTTATCTAAGCCGTTTGATATACCACTACTTTATTTCTTTTTATTGCTGAGCAGTGTTCCACCATTTAGATACACTGTACAAGTCCGTTTGAACATTCACCAACTGGAGGACATTTGAGTAGTTTCCCATCTTTGGTTATTATGATTAAAGCCTCCGTGAACATTCATGCACAAGTTCCAATTTGGACATTCTTCCTCTGAGAAAAACGATGAAAAGTGTGATTGCTGGGTTATATTATAAATTCATAGTTTTGAAAGAAACTGCCAAACTATTTTCTAAAGTGGTTATATGCAGCTTGCTTTTTACACTTAACAATATGTTCTCAACAGCTCTCCTAATGATTAAATATTTCCTGTGTTGATATTCTTTTTTTAAATTTTTTTTATTTTAAAGAGAATAAAACAAAAGAGGGCAGAACAAAGCATATCAGAACAGAACAACATAAGCAACACAGCACTTTACAATAAGACAACCGGACATTAACAGTAGCTATCAAAATATCTCTTTCTCTGCTATAGTTGAGCATAGTTTCAAATACAATAATATCAAACATAACAAAATAGTATAAAACCATTCAAAAGAATGAAAGAATTACAGGACATTCTGAACCAAGTAACAGAGAATGATCAATGGCTACTATAATATCTCATTTTCAATAAAAAAATTTGTTTATACTATCACATATATTAAAATCCCAATAAGACACAACATGATAAAACCGATGGTAATAGCAGAGTAGAAGCATGGTAGGACTTCTAAGCAAGACGATATTAAATCAGCAATGGCTGCCATAATGTTTGGTTTCTTCTAAACAGCTGTTCATACCATCACGCGTAATAAAGTCAAACAAAACAGATTAAAACCATTCCAATTGATGAATGAAAACATTGAAAGGCTTCAAAGCAATGAAATGGGAAATCATGATTACCATAAAATCTTATATACTCTTACCAACTCTCAAACTAGGGAGACTATACGGTATTTACACATGTGAGTTTGGTTTATTTCACTTATGAGTATGGTCTCAAGTTGTGTCCATTTATTTATAAATATCTCAATGTGATCATTCTTTATAGCTGAGTAGTACTCCATTGTATAAAAACGCCACAGCTTTTTTATCCATTCCTCAGTTGATGGGCACTTAGGTTGTTTCCAAGATCTGGCTATTACAAATTGTGCTGCTATAAACATGGGTGCACATATATCACTGTGGTATGATGTTTTCAGTTCTTCTGGGAATATTCCTAGAAGTGGAATAGCTGGGTCAAATGGGGCTTCCAACCCAGCTTTTTGAGGAATCTTCAGACTGACCTCCATAGTGGTTGCACCAGTCTACACTCCCACCAACAGTGCAGAAGAGTTCTTTTTTCCCTATAGCCTCTCCATCCTGTGTTGATATTCTTTAAAACATGATATTCCATTATATTACTGTACTATGTCTTAAATCAACCTCCTAATTTTTAACATTTAAGCTTATTTCTTTTTGTATTATGGATAATAGTAAACATTACTGTGGATTTTTCTGTGTGCCTTTTTCTAATTATTTGTTGAAAATAAATTTCTATATATGAACATGGTTGTGCAAAGGGTACGAATGAATGTTTTCAACTTTTTTGCTATGTCTCCCCATCAGGCTGGGTGTGATAGTGCACACTTGTGATTCCACCACTTGGGAGGCTGAGGCAGGAGGATTACTATGAGTGAGGCCAGCTTGGGTTACAAAGTGAGTTCAAGGCCAGTATGACCTGCATAGTGAAATCCTGTCTCAAAAAGACAGAAAGAAAAAAGAAAAAGTATTCCAAACACTCCTATAACAATACATGAAAATTGGGGGAAAGTTTCTAAAAATATTAATATTGCAACACAAGTGGCAGGCAAAGGGTTGGTAGCCTTAATATACAAATAGAATTCAAAATCAAGTAGAAAAAGATAAATACCCAGTATCTTAGACTGCAGTGACAGAAAACTCCATTCAATGCAGAAGAAGGAGGTGGCAAACAGCACTTTATCCCTGAGCCTTGGCTCACTTCATGGGAGGGGTGACTTGAACTTGCAGACCAACAATGACTACTGGTGACCTCACAGGTCTCCACAGCGAAATGTACCAGTAGAACAGAGTAGTGAATGCAGTCGATTTCAGTGGCTGGGGAGTTATTTGGGTTCAGATGTCCCCCAGGGAAGGGCAAGTGGCCAGTAGCCATTTTGGAGAGACGCCAACTGAGCTTGGAACTCAGAGCAATTGTGGGCTGGCTCCATCTAGTGGTTCCCAGTGTTAGGGTGCGGTGGAACCACGTTCAAATCAGAAGGCCATCAGGGAGCCGAGTTCAAGCTGGCGGGAGGAACATAGAATGTTGCAGGCTGAACAAATTGGTTTCCATCCTCATAGCCAGAAGCCAGTCTGAACTTCAGTGGAACTAAAGGTGCAGGCTGTAAATCTAAGGCAAGTTTACTGGGATTAATTAACACAGATCTGGGCTCTGTCTGCCCAATCTGTCTACCAGTGACAGCGGAGACATGCCCTTAAGTGGACATTTTTTTCTTCTTTATTTTTTTCTCTTTTCTTGTTTGTTTTCTTTTCTCTATTGTTTGTTCTTTTTTCTAGTGAGTGTAAACATTGTTTCCAGCTTTTGTTGCTGTTTTTGTTGTTGTTCTGTTCTGCCTTGTTTTTATTTCTTACTCTCTCTTTCACACCTGTTTTCACCAGTTTCCAAAAGTCTGTATAATTTTCCTTTGTCTTCTAGCCTAGCTTCCAATTTCTTCCTCCTCTTCTATTTATCTATTCTTTTCCCCTAGTCCCTTTTAAATGTTCTCTCCTGAGGGTAAAAATCACCATATCGAGGGCATATTTACTGTAGAAGTTCTGCCTTTTAAAGAATTTTTTTATGTAATACAAATCTAGCTCTTACAGTTAAATGTGGCATATTCATAGTTATCCTAGTTTGTCATTTTGTTACCTGTGTTTGATGCTATTGTTATTGCTGATGGTACTACTTTAGCCAAAGTTACATAATTGTTCTAATAAGTTGTTCTTCCAGGTATGCCAAAACCGAGATTGTCCAAGGGTCTTAAAAAATACTATAGACCAGTGTCAAAGAACCAGAGGCTAGGCCACATAGGCAGCAACTTCTCACCTCCAATAAATTGAAGAGGTAGAATCTTGCAACAGACTCAAAACTCAAAGCCAGCTATACCTGGAAGCCACCTCTGAGAAGGAGTCATTTCCTAAGGAATCTAAATGCTAGCAATAAAGCTACCTGTCACAAACAATTTACAAGCATCAACCCAGGAATTAAACTGAAAAAAAAAATAGAAAATGAGGACACTTAATTAAGGTGCAACCTCAGACTTCCAGTTCACAAAGACAAACCCAGGGGGCAATGAGGTAGAACTATTCAAAAGCCACACACCTGGACCCTCTGAAGTTATAACAGCAGAAGTAAAAAGCAGATTAATGAGGCTCTAGGAAAAATCAAATCAGAAACAACTTCTCAGATAACTACAGAGATTGTGACCATAATGAAAGACATGGTTGGTGACTCTAGAGCAAATACAGATAAATAGAGGAGCTTAGGAAACCATGAATACCCAACATAGGGGAAAAAGGGGGGGAATCCATGAAACAGATTCAAACATATGCAGGAGATTAAAAATTGCATTGAAAGTACACACAGCAGAATGAGCCAATGTGAGGCCAGAGTATCAGATATAGAAGACAAGATTTCAGTTAGCAATCATGAAAAGAAAGATTTCTTTTTAAAAAAAAAGGATGAGAACAAACCAATGCAGCAGCTACTAGATGATGCAGAGAAGAATAACAGAAGGTTGGAGTCAATGGAAAAGCAGAGGATAGTGCAAATGACAAAAAATCTGTTCACAGAAGTTATAGTGGAAAATTTCCATAGCTGATAACAGAATTTGACATACAGATAAATCAGGCATATAGAACTCCAATTAGTCATGATTTAAAAAACTACACTAAGGAATATAATAGTCAAGATTCCAGAAATTTAGCACAAGAATAGAATGTTATTTTTTTCCAAATCCATTTTATTTCAAGGAGAAAAAAACTAAAACAAAATTTCAAAACATATCAATCAAGGGCAACAACGGTACATACATTGCACATTGTCATTCCCAAATCATTCACTCAGAGCACAGGACACCTGCATTCAACTGTCTGAACAATAGCAGCACAAATCTTTCTCTTCAGTGATCTCAGAGAAATCAGTAGTATAACTATCTTAACTAGCTTTTTATATATACATATATATACACCCACATATACATGTTATTTCTTTCAGCAAGAACAGGATATTAAAAGCTGTTAGAAAAAAAGAAACAAATCACCTATAAAGGAAAGCCCATCAGAACCAGAGCAGACTTCTCAACTCAAATGCTCAAGTCAAGGAGAGCTTGGCGTGAATTATTTCAAGGCCTAAAGAAAACAACCTCCAACCCAGGCTGGCTGATGTACCCCACAAAACTGTCTTTCAAAATTGATGGAGATTCGTCTGCATCTTTATCTTCACTGTTGACTTCTATCTCCTCCACCACTTCTTCTTTTTTAACATGAAAACTCTAACCAAGTAAGGAATTCTTTAAGAACACTCCCTTAGTGGGCAAAGTTGAGAAGTGTGCCTTTTTTCTTTTTAATGGCTTGCTGCTTCAGAGGTGATAAAAATTAAAATCACACTACTATTTGAGCTCATTTTCTGTGTAGATTTTAAAATGTCATTTATGTACCATTTGTTTTACATATCAGACTTACGCTTATTTGCTTTCTTCTATTGCCCAGGATCAAACTGAACAATGTATATAACTCACTGTAACATATCTTTCTATATTTTTTAAAAAGCATTTATAGTTATAACACAGCTTGAGCTGATAACACTGTGTATAGATCATCACGAAGCATTATTTTACATTGAAAGAAGAAAATATATTGATAACTACAGATGTTATAAAAAAAGAGGTTATATCCAGGTTTGCACTAAAAACAAATTGGATGAACTAAATCCAAAACATGACACTGTAGCAGCAGTCTTAACTCTTATTTTTACTGTTTATATGTTTGAATGCTGCTACACCAAATGATCTTTATCCCTGAAGTTCTCAGTAAACGTCATTTCCTAGAATAGACCATTAGCTTTCAAAATTCTTTTTTACTGGTGCAAAGGAAATACTTGTTTCCTAGTGAATGAATTTCCATATTTGTAAGTGCTAAGTTTATAATTCAGATTTGAGGAAGGTGTGAATAAAGAAGAAAATAGCTTGCTGCCTACATAGGAAAATGCTGTGGGAAAGAACTGTGTATATATATCATGGCTTATGTCAGTAGCCCCCAAGCCTCATGCAATTATGTGTCTGTGATTGGTTCATTGTCTAGTGCTTGGACTGGTGGTGTGAGTGCTACAGCCACCTAGGGGTGGAGCCAGGATGTGATGTATGGCGGGAAGAAGGCGTGTCTCTCTCTCTTGCTGGTTTCTGCCTTGTTGTTTGCAGCTGCCATAAACTGCAGCCCCGCCATGCCACTCTGCCTTGGAGCCAACTGAGTATGGACTGAAACCTCTAAGAACTGTAAGAAAAAAACCTTTCCTTCCCTAACGTTGAGCATCAGGTATTTTGTCTCAGTGACGAGTAAAAACTAACTAAGACAATACACTTCTGAGAAGAACAAATATAATCATTTTTTTCTGTTAAACACTAATCAGTAGAGTGCTACTCCTTGTTCTGTACTGTATTTTATATTCAATGTATATTCTTTAATATTTTAATGTTTGTGCATTAATATCTTCAATTTGTTAGCCAAGCATGCTGTACTCCCAGCACTTTGGAGGCCGAGGCAGCAGGATCATTGTGAGTTCTAGGCCAGCCTAAATAGTGAGTTCAAGGTCAGCCTGACCTGCCTAGTGAGACCCTGTCTCAAAAAAAAATCTTCAATTTGTTTAATCACTTTACCTTTAAGATTTTACTGTCCCATCACCACTTTTCCTTCACGATTTTAAACAAGTTTCTTCATTAAAAACTATGGCAATAAAAAATAATGGATGGAGAAATAAGACACTCCATAACACCTAACAAGAACACCTAAATAAATTCATCACCACCTAGTGATCACTCCAAAATGTTCTGAAGGACATTGTAGAAAGAGGTAATGAGGGCCACAACTCCATGAACTCCAACAGAGTGAATCCACCAGGTAAGGCAAGCAATTCAATGGGGACTGGGGAGAAGGGAACCACCAACAGGAAAGTAACATAATAAGGATGTCAATATATGTCAGTTATAACCATCAGTGTTAATGGTCTCAATTCATCAATCAAAAGAAACAGACTGACAGAATGTATCAAGAAGCAAGATCCAACAATATGCTGCATACAAGAAATACATTTAAGTCAAAAAGAAAATCATAGACTGAAAGTCAAAGGATGGAAAATACTCCATGCAAAAAGCAGTTACCCCACCTCAGGGCGGGGAAACCAGAAGCAAGAGCGTCTCCTGAGATCCGCGCCATGCTGGAACTTAGGGCGCCGAGCCAACCAGTAAGCAGCCTGCCGCCCTGGAGAGTGACTGAGGTGTGGGGAGCCGCGGCCACCTCAGGGCAGGGAAACCAGAAGCAAGAGTGTCTCCTGAGATCTGCGCCATGCTGGAACTTAGGGTGCCGAGCCAACCAGTAAGCAGCCTGCTGCCTACCGGGGCGCGG
>PVJX010014119.1:0-45673 GCA_004027295.1 Dolichotis patagonum
TTATCAGTTGATTTCTTGATGGCAGCTATTCTTTCCAGTGTGAGATGATATCTCAATGTTGTTTTAATTTGCATTTCTCGAATGACCAGTGATGGTGAACATTTCTTCATGTATTTGTTTGCCATTTGTATATCTTCATCTGAGAACTGTGTGTTCATCTCAGCTGCCCATTTTTGGAGAGGGTCTTTGAATTTGGGGGGGGTTGATGTTTTTCAATTCTTTATATGTTCTGGATATAAGTCTTTTGTCTGAGGGGTTGCTGGTTAAGATTCTTTCCCATTTTGTGGGTTTTCTTTTCACTCTGATGGTGATTTCTTTTGAAGTGCAGAAACTTTTCAATAATATGAGATCCCAGTTGTTGATTCTCTAAAGTGTTTCCCATGCAGTTTGTGTTTTGTTCATGAATTCTCTGCCTACCCCTATGTCTCCAAGATTTCTACCTACTTTATCTTCTAGTAGATTTAGTGTTTCTGTTTTAATGTTTAGGTCTTTGATCCATTTAGACTTTAGCTTTGTGCATGGTTATAGGCATGGATCTAGTTTCAGTCTTCTGCATGTGGAGAGCCAGTTTTTCCAACACCATTTATTAAAGAGTCTATCCTTCCTCCAGTGAACATGTTTAGCCCCTTTGTCAAATATCAGGTGGCTGAGTGTCTTTGTACCTGTATTTGTATCTACTAATCTGTTCCATTGATACTCAGGTCTATTTCTTTGCCAGTACCATGTTGATTTTATCACAGTGGCTTTGTAGTACAGTTTCAAGTCAGGAATTGAGATGCCTCCTGCCTTGCCTTTATTGCCCAGAATTGCCTTTGATATTCTAGGTTTCTTCTGGTTCCAAATGAATTTTAGGAGTGTTTTCTCTAGGTCTGTAAGGTATGTCAATGGTATTTTGATTGGGATTGCATTAAATCTGTGTAACAGTTTTGGGAGTATGGCCATTTTCACAATGTTGGTTCTTCCTAGCCAAGAGAATGGAACATCTTTCCATTTTCTAATATCCTCCTCAATCTCCTTTTTTAGCGTAGTATAATTTTCAGTATATAGGTCTTTTACATTTTTAGATGTTAGATGTTAAACATTTTAGATGTTTAGATGTTTAGGTTGATTCCTAAGTACTTCATTTTTTTAGATGTTATTATGAAGGGAGATATTTCCATAATTTCTCTCTTGGTGAGGTTCTTGTTTGTGTACAGGAATGCTATTGATTTTTGAGCACTGACTTTGTATCCAGCTACACTGCTGAATTTGTTTATTACTTCTAGTAGTCTTTTATTGGAATTTTTTGGGTCTTCTATATAGAGTATCATGTCATCTGCAAATAGTGATCATTTTACTTCTTCCTTTCCTATCTTTATTCTTTTTATTTCCTTCTCTTGTCTGATTGCCCTGGATAGTGTTTCCAGAAGTATATTGAATAGGAGTTGTGATAGTGGACATCCTTGTCTTGTTCCTGATTTTAAAGTGAAAGCTTTCAGTTTTTGTCCATTTAGTATAATATTGGCTGTTGGTTTGTCATAGATGGCCTTTATAAGGTTGAGGTAGACACCATGTATTCCGAGTTTCTGAAGGGTTTTTATCATGAACAAGTGTTGGACCTTATCAAAAGCTTTTTATGCATCTATTGAGATGACCATGTGTTTTTTGGTTTTGGCTCTGTTGATGTGGTGTATTACATTTATTGATTTGTGTATGTTAAACCATCCCTGCATTCCTGCAATGAACCCCACTTGGTCATGATGTGTAATCTTCTTGATGATTTGCTGCATTCAATTTGCTAGTATTTTATTGAGAATCTTTGCATCTATGTTCATTAGTGAGATTGGCCTATAGTTCTCCTTTTTGGTTGGGTCTTTGTCTGGTTTTGTTATGAGAGTAATGCTTGCCTCCAGGAATGATTTAGGGAAAATTGATTTCTTTTCAATTTCATTGAAGAGTTTAAGGAGTATTCACATCAAGTCTTCTCTAAATTTCTTATAGAATTCAGCTGTGAATCCATCAGGACATGGGCTTTTCTTTGTTGGTAAGTTTTTTATTATGTTTTCAATTTCAATAGCTGGTATTGGGTTATTCAAAATTGCTATATCTTCTTGGTTGAGCTTTGGTATTTCATATGTTTCTAGAAATCTGTCCATTTCCTCTGTGTTTTCTTCTCTATGTGAGTAGAGATTTTCAAAGTAGGTGTTTATGATCTTTTGAATTTTCATGGGATCTGTAGTAATTTCTCCCTTTTAGGTCCTTATTGCGTGAATTTGGGTTTTTTTCTTTTTCTTTATAAAGTTAGCTAGAGCTTTGTCAATTCTGTTTATTCTCTCATAAAACCAGCTGTTTGATTCATTAATTTTTTGTATTGTTTTTTTAGTTTCAATTGCATTGACTTCTGCTCTAATCTTTACAATTTCCTCTCTTCTATGAGCTTTAGATTTAACTTGCTCTTCTTTTTCTAGAAGCTTGAGATGCAGCATTAGATTGTTTATTTGTGCTCATTCTGTTTTCTTGATATGACAGTTCATTGCTATATATTTCCCTCTTAAGACCACTTTCATTGCATCCCACAGATTACAATAGGTTATTTCCATATTTTCATTGAATTGTAGGTATTGCTTTATTTCTTCTTTAATTTCACCTGTAGCCCACTGATTGTTCAACAGGTTGTTATTTAATTTCCATGTATTTATGCCAGTTTTGCAGTTTCTTTTGCCATTAATTTCCAATTTTAGTGCACTATGGTCAGATAGTATGCATGGGACAATTTCAATATCTTTGCATTTACTTAAAAATGCTTTATGGGATAATATATGGTCTATTTTGGAGAATGTCCTGTGGGCAGCTGAGAAGAAGGGACATTCTGATGTGGTTGGGTGGAACACTCTGTAAACATCAACTAAGTCCAATTGCTCACAGGTATGATTCAGTTCTATTATTTCTTTGCTAATTTGTTGCCTAGTTGATCTATCTCTTTGTGACAGTGGGCTGTTAAGGTCCCCTGTAATAATTGTGTTCTTGTGTATTTGGTTTTTCATGTCCTTTCATGTCTGTCTTACGTAGTTGGGTGCTCCTGTGTTTGGTGCATATATATTTACAATTGTTAGTACTTCCTCTTGAATTTTTCCACTTACAAGTATGTAGTGACCTTCTTTGTCTCTTTTAATCATTTTAGGTTTGAAGTTCACATTGTCTGCAAATAGAATAGTTACCCCTCTTTTTTCTGGGTTCCTGTTGCATGGAATACTGTTTTCCATCCTTTGACTTTTAATCTATGAGTTTCTTTTTGAGTCAGATGTGTTTCTTGTATACAGCATATTGTGGGATCCTGTTTCTTGATCCATTCTGTCAACCTGTTTCTTTTGATATGTGAATTGAGCCCATTTACGTTTATAGCTATCACTGATATGTATTGGCTTGACTTTACCATGTTGTTTACTGTTGTTAGTTTCCTGCCTTTCTCCCTTGTTTACTTTCTTGTCCAGCCTGGTGATTTCTTTCTGTTGCTCTGGAGATTGTGGTCATTTTTATCTCTATCTAGGTTGTCCTTCAGCACTGTTTCTAAGGTTGGTTTGGTGGATATGAATTTCTTTAGTTGTTATTTGTCATGGAAGTATCTTGTTTCTCCATTAAATTTGAAAAACAGTTTTGCTGGGTATGTCAATCTGGGTTGAAAGTTATTTTCTTTTAGGGCTTGAAATACTTCACTCCAAGCTTGTCTTAACCTGAAGGCTTGTGCTGAGAAGTCTGCTGTGATTCTAATAGGCTTTCCTTGATAGGTGAGTTGTGTCTTTTCTCTAACAGCTTTTAGTATTCTGTTTTTATGCTGTATGTCTGAGATCTTAATAATTATATGTCTGAGTGTAGGTTTATGTTGGTTGTGACTGTATGGCATTCTATATGCCTCACTTATTTGTACATCTGATTTTCCCCCCATATTTGGGAAATTTTCTGCCATATTTCTGTGAACAGCTTAGCTATATCCTTTGTATTGTCTCCTACCTCCTCACTAATGCCTATTACTCTAACATTATTTCTGCTGGCATCATCTTGTAGCTGTTGGATTGTCATTTCATGCTGCTTTGTTCTTTCTATAAGTTCTACCCTTTCAAGATTGCTATCTGCAATCCTGTCCTCAAGGTCCAAAATTCTATCCTCAGCTTCATTTAAATGGCTTTGTAGGCTTTCAATGCAATTTTTTTGTTTCTTGCATATCTCTTTCAATTTGTTTCATAGATTCTGTTTGGCTTCTGCATTGTTCATTCAAAGTTTCAATTAATTTCCCATGCTCCTGTAGTTTCTTACTTATTTCTTCTCTAGCTATGTTGAGCAGCTCATTTACTAAGGTTGTTACTTTTGTCTTTACATAAGACATTATTTCTAATTTGATTTCCTCCATAGCCTCATGGATTTGTTTCTTTATTTCATTTGCTATCTTTTCAGAGATTTCTGGTGTATGAATTTTGGGGTCTTCTATTTCATTACCACCTGCACTTGCTCCTGATGGACTAGATGTTCGGGATTCCATTTTGCCTTTTCGTTTAGTCATTTTCACCTTTTGGGTGAATTTCTATTCTTTCTATTCCAACAGACACAACTTTCTGCAATGTGTGTTTCAGGGTTCTACTGTGTGGTTGATGTTTGTCAAATTACTGAGTATCACAATGAAGAAGGGATCCCGTCTCCTGAATTCCTCCTACCATGCCACACTGACTGAAGCCTGATGAGGTCTTCTGTTTGGGTGAGGGGTTCCTGAACATCTCATCAAGCCAGCATGGTAGTCCACTGTAGTCCAATGTTCCTAGTGGGAGGGCATGTCCAGCAGATGTAGTACAGTCAGCTCAGTCCTGTGGCAGGCTTCCTAGATGTTCCTGGAGAAGGGGGGGGCAGCAGCAGCAGTCCCAGGCACCTCAGGCCCTCTGCCACTGCTCCATGCAATGTTCCCAGCCCCAAACAGCCCAGGCCAAGCTGCCAGTCTCCGCGAAGTTTCCAGTCCCAAACTGACCAGGCCAAGATGCTGGTTTCTGTGAGGTTCCTTATGGGTGAAGGGCGGGCCTACCAGACCCAAACAGCACAGGCTGAGCTGCTGGTCACCGCAATGTTCCCTGCGGGTGAAGGGTGGGCCTACCAGTCTCAAACAGTCAGGCTGAGATGCCAGTCTCCACGATGTTCCCAGTCCCAAACAGCACAGGCTGAGATGCCAGTCTCCGTGATGTTCCCAGTCCCAAACAGCACAGGCTGAGATGCTGGTCTCCAAGAAGTTCCCAGTCCCAAACAGCCTAGGCCGAGATGCAGTCTCCAGGAGGTTCCCTGTGGGTGAAGGATGGGCCTACAGGTCCCAAACAGTCAGGCCGAGACGCTGGTCTCTGCGAACTTCTTAGTCCGAAACAGACCAGGCCGAGCTGCCACTAAAAAAATTTTTTTTAAGTCCTGGGAATTGAACACAGGGCCTTCACACTGAGCTACATCTCCAGCCCTTTTTTATATTTTATTTTTATATTGGGTCTCATCAAGTTGCTTAATTGTGCAATCTGGACACGAAATTGCTATTCTCATGCCTCAGTCTCCTGAAATGCTAGGATTACAAGCATGTACCACCATTCCTGGTTTTCCCTCTCTCTTTTATATTTCTAGAGCATAAGTCCTAACAAGCAGAGCCACAGTTCTTTAGTACTTCCACAAAAGTGCACTGTTCCTATAAGACTAAGACACAACTTACGGAACTTTGGTGCCATAGAAAAAGTAGGTGATTCTGAGTCAGAGGACCTGGACTTACTACATATGAACTTTGGAGAGATTTTTTAAAAACTTTGGGTCAGTTTCTTCTTCCATAAAGATGCAGAACTACAATTCCAATAAGCTAGTAGAAGTGCAACTTAAACTGTACAGAACTACATCAATGTAAATCAGTGCCAAAATTCTATTAGTGATAACAAGGCAAGTCACTTCAGTGCAACCATAGGTTACTGCATAGAATTATCATGATAATTCCCATCCCTACTTCTGCATATTAAGTGTGAACCCTAGAGGATGCAGAAATCAGTGTAAGCAACCAACAGAACAGGCTGTCTCCTTTTGTTTTCCTGTCAGTAACTTCTTGGGGGTGGACAGGCTGGATTTAAAGTACTGGGTGGGTTGGTTCTTTTTATGTGCATGTTTCCAGGGTTGTAATGTATTTTCTCTTTTCTCCACATCCTGCTTTCTATTTTCTTCTCCCTACATAGGCACTTTGAATACCAATTTATTAAAGGCAGCATCTTAACAGGTGGCTTACAAAGACTTGCATTACCAGACTGAGTTAAAACTCTCAGCATAAAGACTTCTAGAGGGGAATCACAGGATGGGCATCCAGAAGACTGGGCTTTGTCTAACACTGCTGTGCCACCATGGTGTGGGGCTGACACAGAGCCATGTGATCTTGTTTGTGCTCTATGTTCAGCATAAGTTGTTTCAGGACAACAAACTACCCTCAAAACACCAGTTCACTATACACATACAACTTTTTATCAAATTCTTCTATTTATATATTTGTACTTTAACAGTGAGATCTCTTCCAGCAAGTACATGATGGAGATTCAAAGTGCAGGAGCCCATGGTGTGTGTGGGCTGCCCTTTAAAGAGCACCATGTTTATCTCCCATAACCATTTACAGCTGCACCTTTCTCTGACTGCAGCTACTTCCCTTTTGATGCCTGAGGCTCCTCACTTTCACTTTTGAGTTAACCAACAGGTGTTCTCCCTCTAATACTTTTCTAGGTGGGATGTCTTCCCTCAAGGCTCCTGGAAGACAGTGTTTTCCTTATAGGGTTACAGAGAGGCAGAGAGAAATAAATTTCCCCTGGTCACTGGATTCTCTCAGAACTTCAGTCTTGTTCTTTCCCACTTCTTGGAAGATGCAGGCTAAAATGGTAAAACCCAAGAGCCACACCTGAATGCTCCATGGAAATGGTGGCAGGCCAAATCTTTCATGCTTTGATTCAGAACCTTAAAAATCCAGGTCTGTACTACCAAAATGGCAGAAAGGGCAAGATGTGTTTGAATGCTGGAGCAAAATTCAGAAGAGCAGAAGGATGTGCAGCTTCTGGGGACTGTGTCCCAGGCTGGGCATGGAAGCAAGTATGGCAGTGTACCTATCAAATGTGCCACTTAAAGCTGTCTATGGTCCATTCTGAATAGAAGGGATGGGCTGGTGGTTCCAGCAGACATATCCATGTGCCCTACAAGACAGCAAACAGTAGTGGACCAAGAATAAGGTGAGAAGAAGATACACAGTAATTAAATCTTTAGAAGTTGGTTACCCAAAAGTGACACCAGCATGGTGAGGTAATATTTTAAAATATTAATGGATTGCACATATGTGCATAAATCACACTCTGTTTGACCTTACAGACATTTTTCTGTCAAGTTGGTGAGTTACTGAGTTGTAGACCCTGAGGATTCTGAAGGCACTGAAAGAGAAAAGTCAGGCTTCTTGTCCCCAAACCTGAGATGGAGAGCTGGCCCCCAAAAGGGGCTTCCAGGGTCACTACCCGGACCTTGTGACCTGATGGTGGAGGATCAATGAGACAAAAGCTGTCTTGGAAACATCATCAGGAACAGATGGCACTTGCAGAACAGATAAACACCTGTTCCTCATAGTCTTAACTTCCAGAATGTAGATGTGGTCCTGAAAAAGAAGTGAGGCTGGACCTGCCAGACTGTAAGACTCCACCACTGAGGGGAATGAGAACACAATTTAAAAATTAAGGGACTGAAAGTTGCATTTGTTATATGCCTAAGCATGTATCCTGCGATGGGCGTGCCGTACACTGGTAAAAATCATAAAAGCAAAATATAAAGGATGAATCACTAGCTCACTTGAAGAGGACTGCTTCATTCATTCATTCTCTCCTTCCTCACCTCTATTCTTTTCTGGCAAACCAAAGAGCCAGATACCCTGTTGAGTAACTAGCAGTATTTCTTCATAAATCTCTAAACACTTGTTTCCTCTCTTAGATTTGGAAGTGGAGACTCAGAAAGGAGCAGGAACAAAAACAATGACAATTAAATCTAAATCAGTACAGTAAGGTGTGTAGTTGACAAGCATCCCATGTGTTCTAGGAGCACAGGGAGATTACTGAGACTGGGAGAAGTTTTTGAAAAGTGGTAGCTCTTTTCTAGCTGACCAAAACCTTTAGGAGGAATAACTGACAATTAGATAGCTATAATTTACTCAATAATATTGGAAAGCTAGGGGCATGTATTTGACAGAGGCATCATCTGCATATAGAGTATCCATGTGACCCATCTTTTTTCCAGTCCCCTAGCAGTCAGAAGAAGCCATATGACTAGTTCTTTCCAAGAGGCTGTAAGAAGTGACACTCCAAGGGTACAAGGGTCTCCAGCTCAGCTCTTGTCCTTCTCCACCTTGGTGTGGAGGATTGGACTGTGCAGCTTTCAGATGCCTGAGTCTCCATCAGCCTGTGACTTTGAGAAACTGAATGAATTAGAAAACCCACTGAGCCATATTTCCCATGTAAAATGAGTAAGAAATAAATTCTTAACTTCCTAGGGGTAATTAGTTAAAGCAGCAAAACTTAATTATCCTAATTATAATGAAGATGGATTAAGAAAGGGAGCTGGAGCACAAAAATGCATTCCAACACTGTTAGGCAAGAAGGTTCTCTGCCCTGGGTGACCAGTGTTATAAGAACAAATTCCTGAGATAGACAGTGGAGTAATAGGCAGTGGAGTGAAATCTGTCTATAGAAATAGGACCTAGAGCTGGGTTCAGAGAAAGACAGGCCTGCACCCAAGGCAGGAGACAGAAGGAAAGCAGGAAAGCCACTTCTTTCTCTTTGTGTGAATAATAGCCAAAACTCACTTCCTACCTTCATCTCCTGCCACTTCTCTGTCTCTTTCCCTGCCCCAGATGGAGGCTCCATGTGGGATGCTGAGAGTGACACATGTCACCGTCAGGGCCCTCTGTAGGGACAATCTCAAAGCAGCTGCTATCTTTACCAGAGCCCCCTGTAGTCTACATCAAGGCAATGAATAGCTTAAGACTCAGCACCTTTGAAAGGCTGACAACTCCAGTGAGAAAAACAAACCAAAGTTAAACAAGACTGGTTTAATTTTATTCTGGAAGAAAGTTTATCTTCTTCCTTCACAAACACTAAACATAGACTTTTAAAGTATTTCCATTATTACTGCAATGGCTAATTTAGAAGTATCTTTGGACACGGATAATAACCACATACAGGCAACATGGGTTACACAAGCGGCATGGAGCTACTGTCCAGACTGAAGGCATTGTCCTCTCTTGCACATATAAATACTGACTTAGAGTGGAACAAGAAGGTCTAGCTTTACAATCTGTTGGCAATACGAGGATACATGTCAGAAAAAGTTCTCATAAGATAAATGATAATCCTTTCATTTGCCTAAATATTAAATCCCCGCTTGCTTTTTCCCAGATAAAAAACAGAAATATTCATGGGCCCTAACTCTGCCTTGGGAAAGTTACCAAATAGTAGGGAAATGATGATAAAATGACAACCAGCATCTTAAAATTCAGTAAAAGTTATCTTTTCAATAGCTACAGAATAGTACGAAAGTGTTAATAATTTTACAATCTCCCATAAGACTAGCAACTTACTCTGTTGGTTTGGTTGAATGTAAAAGCCTGTTAGAAAAGGAATAACAAAGGAATAATAGCAACAGCAGTGACAACTGCTACGTTACCTAAGCAGTTCCACAGTGCCAGGCAACATGCTGCATGTATGACCACCTTCAGTAATCACGAAGAGCCCTGGAGGCAATTTTTATTACTGTTCTCCAAAGCAGCCATTATCTATGTACAGTACTTTCCAGTGATAAGATAGTAAAGAATGTGCATCTAGATGAGTTTTAAGCCTACAGATGGGGTGCTGGCTTATGCCCAGGACTGTGACATGGACTAACAGGGGACAGCCAGCTTCAACAGAAAACAAAAGACAAGGAAGGAATCTGTACCCTGTCCACCATATAAAGAAGTTTCACAGGCAATGCTGGTCACCAGACCTGCTAGACGGTCAGGATACCCTTAATCTGAGTGCAAGAAACAGATGATCTGGGTATTAACGTGCTTCACCAAGTCACACAGACCTGAGTGGGCTTGTGGCATCAGGAAACATGCCCAGCATATTACGGGAATTTGAGGAGAACCTGCAGGAGGTTATGGCCATTGCCTTGTCTGTAGGTGGCACTCACACATGTGACTTGGGAAAGTCCTCAGTTTCCACTCTAGGAGATAAGGCTTGTGAAGACTGTAGTATTTACATATGAATTAGTCTTGTAAAGGAACTATATAAATGTGACAGTTGTAGTAAAATGGCAAGGAAGTTAATCATCAATAGATAACTATTAATATTACTTATATTCGAGATTATCCAGAAAAACTACCTCATCCAAGGCAACAATACCACAATAACCCCAAAGTAAGAAGGCGGGGCTGGGACATTTGATTAATAATCTTAGTAGTCTACAATAAAAGATAAGTGAGCTCTTGTGGATACTCAAGTGTGTGGTCAGATGCCATTTTGTAGTGTAGAAGTTAAGATCACAGACTCCTGAGCCAGGCTGTCTGGGTTTGAATCCAGCTGTGTAACCTTGGAGAAGCTGCCTCACCTCTGTGCTATGCTCCCCATGGCAGGGGTAGACTCTTAAGTCCCCACGCCATACATTTGCTGTGAGGTTTATGAGTAGCGCTCAGAGCAGTGTCAGGCGCTCAATGCTATGATCTAGATGAAGCTGCTCTTCCAGCCTTTCCCCTTCCCAGAAGTTAGCCAGTTTATGTCATCGACAGGTGACTCCTCTGTGGCAGATGGCTGTGGTCCTGCTCCTCTGGGAACTTGCCTTTATAATCTGGACTTGAAAATATTCATTTTGATCAGATGTCATTGTTGTTTTGGTCAATCAGAAGTGGTTGGAGATCAGCAATTTCATGTACTTCAATATAACATATACAGGCAACTGGATCAAAGGCTCAGAAAAGCAGTAAAAATATGAGCAAGCAGTGTAGCAAAAATCACGAAAGCAGAGTCTGAAGAAAACCAAATAACATAACATGGCTTACATAGCTGTATCAATATCAAAGAAATGCAAAAATTAAGACCAGAATCTAATCACGTCCTTTAAGACATCTGCTCAAAGAGGTGGTAGGCTTGCAGATGTGCACTTTGACTAAGAAGTGGGAAGAGGAGGGATTCTTCAGGCCATAAAAGAGACATCGTGGAAGGGGCGCCCCCATCCCCTGAGGAGCCGGTTCCTTTCTGCACAGGACACAGTACTCTTTCATCTGGTGCTTTTTTCCACTGATCCTTTTGATCCATGGAGGAATCTCACCCACCCCTCCTCTCTTGATGTCAAGCCTTCTCCCACGCCCAACCCAACTCTTGAGAATTTCCTCACTCCATCTGGTGGTTCCTCCCACTCTTCAATCTCCACCTTTGGTCCCCTCTCCCACACTGAAAAGGGGTGCAGAGAACATGAGTAGCCTGGCTTTCTGCCACAGAGGCTGATGTTCTTTTGACCTTAGACTAGATAGAAGGGCTAACCTGCTTTCTGCCTGAGGGCTACAAGTCATCCCACCATCTTTTTCCTTCTGTATTCACTTGGTTTCCTTTCTGCTGATTAAGCCAAGTCCAGAAGGGGAAAAAAAATGACTGCAATATAAGAAATAAGATCCCACAGGCTACAATGTGAAACAACTATCTATGGGAAATATTTATTGTTTTTATCAGTATGAGAGAACCTATGTCAAGTCCTTTATGCCTTTATAACAAGAACTCAGAATGACTCTGTATAATAGATGCTAGTGTTCCCATTTCCCATATGTGGGAACTAAGGGTGGGAGGTAAGTAATTTGTTTCAGGGAATGCATTAGTAAGCAACAGACTTAGAAGTCCAGCTAGGCCAAATCCAGAGCCCTTGCTCTTAGATCTCCTCTAAAATAATTCCTGATAATTGTCTCATTCATAAAAGACCCTAATAGCAGATTCTATCAAAGCAATTTGCAACAGAAAAAGAAATATACTTATCTACAGAAATAGAAATACACACTTTTACATAATGGTATGACAAGACAAAGGCAGTGATCAATGGTACTGATTTTGGGGATGAGAAAAACATGTCTTGTATTGGCTGAGGTGAAATGTTTAATTCATGGAAAAGCAGGTCTTTAGTTGTGGAAACATCCTAAGAGAAGATAATTGATTACACTGACCTGGTGTCCCACGATAGGTTGAGATACCTATAGCTGTGGTTAGCAACACTGTGGGAACTTCACTGTGCAGACTTAAGGTTTGTTGGTGAAGTGAAAGCTACAGTGGGTAGCTTTCCTCCAAGTCTTCCTCCAAGTCTCATGGTTTCTGATCTGTGATATGCGAGACTGTGAAATAAATGTTGTCCAACCTGAATTCTAAGTATCAAAGAAGCCCAGGACTACTACTGGAGTGTACAGAATTGTGGAATGAGTCTGTCTCCCTACAGCATGCCAGCATCACCCACCATACATATAAAGAAACACCCTTCCTCTCAGAGACTGGAAGAGGGGATGTGGCTGGGGAGCCAGAGGAGACCACAGTGGCTTTGTAAAAGAGAACTCAGCAGAAATCAAGGGGACTACCTTAGTGGGGCTCTTGTTACAAGTGATACAAATTAAGCTTAAATTATCTGCAGGCAAAGAAGGGAATGTATTGGTTTAGGTAATTAACTGAGGAGAGGGCAGGTGGACAGCTGAGTCCTAGGACAATAAGCCCAGGCTCTGGGTCCTCCTAGGCCTTTCTTCTCTTGTCTCTTCTTCCTGAAAATCATCTTAATTCTCCTGCTGACTTGCATCTTCCACGGAGCTTAAAACATGGCTGAATCTAGCTCTCATGAGCACATCTTCTCCGCTTCATGGTTAAGAAACAAGTTGCTTTGCATTAGTCAGCCTTCTCATTGCTAGGACACAATACCTCACACCCACAACTTAATGGAGGAGACATTTAATTTAGCTCATGGTTTTAGGACAGTCAGTACATAGCCAGCAAGGTGTGAAGCATGGCAGTAGGATGTGGTGGAATAAAACTGCTTGGCCCTTGGCTTCTGGGAAGTAGAGCAGAGGAGCAACAACAGAAAGAAGGAGCAAGGCCCAGATATTGACCTCAAGATCATACCTCTATGACCCACCCAGAGGTAGCCAGAAATGTGCTCCAAAAACACCCTACCTGGATCCCAAAGCCAAGTAAGATGGCAAATCAAGCTTAACAACCACAGTGCTTCCTTTTATTTCAATTAGTAAAGTCCTAGACAAGAAATCTAAGTGGCCTAGTTCTATGGCCAAAAAGGTGAGGTAGTGTAATGGATAACACCCATTAGGTCTGAGGGGTAAGATGAAGAGTGGACCCACAGGAAGGATTCTCAGAAGGCAGGCAAATGCAGGGCAGACAAGTCCACAGACACCCACCAAAGGATCATCCAGTGTGTCCTGTGCTCCCCAGTCTCTGCAATGCTGTAGGGAGCTTCTCCAAGATGAGCAGCCAGAGTGGCCAAAGTAAAGGAAACAAAGGGGTTGGAGTTGCTAAAATTCCAATGAAATTCAACTGGAGATCAGAATGAAACACTTCTTTATAACCCCAATATACAAGGTATTGGGAAACTTCACTGGCCTGGGACACTGAGGTCATATAAAGGAGGAAGGTGAGTTCAGACACATCCCACAATTCCAGAAACTACCCTGGGCTTCAAATTCAAATGCTGCATTAAAGAAAAGTGGGCTTATCAACACGAGGATGCGGCACAGCACCTCCACTTGGGTGTTGCAGGGCCACTTTGACAGCTACCCATGGTGCATGCAGCTGCGTCCACAGGTGCTGGGTGCATGGCTCTATTTTCATCAATAACTCTGACACACCATCAGATGAACATGAAAGCTGCTACATCTGGAGAACTGTCATCATCTGCCACTCTGAGAGGCCCATTTAAAGAATCAGCAGGAGAAGAGCAGTATGTGGTCTAAGTTTACACACAAAAAATGTTGGCAGCTGCTGCCAGCTATCAGTTGCTGAGAATAGCAGTGGTTCTTCCTGACGTGGCAGTTTATGGGCTCTCACAAATCCCCAGTGACCCCTCACAAAGGCTGAGGCCCACATACCACTCGGCTCCAATGGCCATCACTCACCAAGCACTTTACAAGGCTTTGTTCCTACCCCCTCTGTGCATTCACAATGGCAGACACACACCAGGCCTCAAACCCACAGAGAAAAAGCGGGGTGGGTACTTTTTGGGAGTGTCAGCAAAGGAATTCTCCCTGGGTCTCACTTCAATTCAGACCTCATTTGATTTGGTTCACAGAGACAAGACATTGACCTACAGCTCTGAGTGTTAGGCCAGGTACTGTGGGTTAGGATGAAAATCGAAACTGGTAGAAGTGTTTCCATCACACCAAGGTTTTACTTGTGTTTCATTTGTTAATATAAATCTAAGTTAGCCATCATAGGCAGGACTCAGAAAGGGCTGTATCTGATTAACTGGCTGGTTAGTGCTTTTTTAGGCAAGTCCCATTAAACCTGACATTCAGTCCCCTTGTGCAGCTGAACAGTAGAGGTGTTTATGACCCAGCAGCCATCTCAAGGCTCTCCTCAGAACACAGGCTCATTGTACACAAGAAATCAAGTCAGACACAAAAGAAAAAGGTTCATTTTCTCTTATTGCATCTAAATTGTTCCTTCAGACTAGGCAGGGCTATTTTTACTCCCCAAGGTGGGGAAGAAAAACAATGACACTTTAAATCCCAGTATACTGATACATATACATTTGATCCTGGTCTTTATTACAAGGTCATGAACTTGTGCTTACATATTAAAATCTGACTGGGTTGTGAGGCCCTTTTGTTAATACTAAAGGCTGGTGTATTTATTTGTTTCTGATCAGGCAAGAAATTAACTGAGCTCTTATTCCAGCTCTGTGTCCAGCCAGGTACTTTTCTCACCTCTTAATATAGGAAGGAAGGGTGGTCAACAAGATGTTTTCTGAGGTTCCTTTCAACACCAAGATTCTATAACATGGTGACACTTTTTATGTGCTTGAAGATTTCTCACTGCTGACCTTTCATTACAGTTTCACATCCCAAAATTGACTTCAGTGTGCTTACCACTGATCCAACATTTCTATATCCACAGACAGATGGATTTCCTCATGACCACCACAGGCACAAGGACAAAGAAAAGTCCTTCAGAAGGGAGTGCTAACTTGGGAACAGTGGAATCTCATCCCAGTCACCCATTGCCAGAATGGAAAGACAAAAATGTGGCCAGGACTAAGAAAAGATGTCACCATACCTTTGCTCCCAGAATGCCTTAACATTCCATCCCAAAGTGTGTTCACACCTTTTAAAAAGTATGCAGACAGAGAAGGTTCAAGTAGTAAGATAATTTACTATAAATAACAGTCAAAAGCTGATAATCATACTTAAGTATTAACTTTAACTTATTATGTATTAGGAATCATACAAAGTGGTTTACATGTATTATCATATGTAATCTTCTTAATAACCCCTGGAAATAGGTAATGTTGTTATTCTGACTTTGCTGAATACGAAAGTAAGGCTTGGAGAGGTAAAGCAACTTGCAAGCTTTGGTAGGTATCAAGAACCCAGACAGTCTCACTCCTGGGTCTACATTCCTAACTACTGGCTCTTATAAAACAAGCAGAGAGGCAAGGCTCTGGACAGTCATCAAGCAACCTTGGTTAGTATAATCTAGGCTAATAGCCATACGATTTCAACAGTTTGCAACTATCAGCTGTAATTTCTTCATGCCTAACAACAGGAGGGTGGGCTGGGTCAGTTTTTCCAGAGCTATAAATGTATGGTCCACATTCACTATTATCATAGGGAATGTTTATCTGGGCTCTGCCCTAGAGGTACAAAATCAAAAGCACTAGGGATAAAGCCCAGGAATCTATTTGTCAGGCAAGAACTGTGGGTGATTCTTAAGCATGTTAAAGTCTGAGATACCAATGTATATGATCCCTAAATCTCATCCAGCTCTATTATAAAGGCCATAATTTCCTTTTTAAAGAGACCGTTAAAGAGCAAGCAAGCCCAGTCTGGGAACCAGTGTCATGTGCAGGCAACTGGTGGACTGGAACAGACAGACCCCAGCCCTTTCCAGTGTGCAGGCTGGCAAACAAGAAGTACTAAACCCCTTCCCACCCCCTGCTGTAAGCAACTGGTTTATCCAGAGAAACACAGGCTGTGATGATAGCTATGGAGGTAAAATGCAATTGGATGCCTATGATGCTTTGGTGTCAGGTCTAGGGTCAGTAGTCTGACCATAGGTTCAGAGGATAGTGGTGTGCAGTGAGACATCCAGGGGGGAATCTCCTTCTGAGGGTTGCAGCCATTGTTGATGCCCTATGGTCTTGTTTTGGAAGTCCTATATTGTTTCCATTGTTTTATTGGATTGAGTTTTATTCTCTTTTGTTTTGTTTCATTATGTCAAGACTGATGGCAGGAGCAGCTATTTCAAAGATAGCAAGATATGTTATGGTAGCAATTTTGGATTTACTATAGGCTTGTTTGGAAGTCTTTTATTCAATTCATTGTTTAGTTTTTATTGTTTCTATTCTATTCTATTCTATTCTATTCTATTCTGTCTGATTTTCACTATGAAGTTATCTGCAGGTATTTTGAAGACATCAAAAGGCATTATGGTAACTATTGTTGATTTTATAATGTTTAGAAGTCCTGTATTTTTTACACTGGTTTGTTTCAATTGGTTTTATTCTGTTTTATCCTCTTTAAAATAAAAAAAAATAAAGAGACTGCTTGAGAATGTAAATGTCAACTGGGTCCAAGTTAACTTTATATCCTGAATACCTTCTGTAGATCAACTTTATACAACACAAAGGTTTTGCTTCCTATAAAACAGAAAAATCTTTCATTCTCTACAAGGTTTAAACCATACCAAAAATTCCTCCTACTTAAAAGGAATGCAAAAACAAGAATGATAGAACCTTTCTTAAAAGAATTTTCTTGAAGTTGTTTTACAAACAGAAGCAAATAAACATATGGAATTAGTTACTGAGGAAAGAGTCATGGGATCGGAGACCACAACAATAGCACATACTGGGGCAGGTTCCATATTGGAACACACACACATACACACACACTCACTCACATTATCTCTCTCACACACTTAATCACACACACAGAAGAAAACAGGTAAATCTAGGCTAAACTAAACAGCATGAGAGCAAATATCTTATTTTCACTGAGAATAAGTAGCTCTTGTCACTTTTAGACATGGTTATGAATTTTTTTTCTAAAAAGTCCACACTGACCTCTGTGTCTTCATTTTTGTTTTGTAGTCTATTAATTTTTGTATCTTCCTGCTGTAACTAGAGCGGTAGCATGCAAACTGTGTACCTTGTACTTTCACCATCTCACTGCCTGGCATGTAATGATACAGAATCTCTTCATCTGAGGCCCCATCCCTGGCCACCAAGATGACCAAATGCCTGCCTCAGTCATGCATTCCACCAGACTTGGGGGGTTGCCTGCTAATATGTTTCCAGGGAGAGTCACATCTCCTTTTCTTGTGTACTTATCTGTCTTTCTTACACACACACACATACACACACACACACACACACACACACGTAAAAGCCACACTTGGCAACAAAATTTTATTATTTTGCATCAATTATGTAAAGAACTATCCTAGATGCTATAAGGAAAACAGATATAATGATGCATAAGATGTCCCCATTAGGGACCTTAGCACCTAGTTTTAGAGCCTAGGAGTGCTGCAGCAAGTGTAATAGGAGTTCATAGTTACAATGAGCAATTTATAAAATGCGCTTCTGGGGGGAAGTTGCCTTGGGTTGGGCCCTGGAGGAGATGCTGCTGAGAGAGGGCTGGCACAGCATTTGGGCAGAGAGAATGACTATGTCTCCATTTCCAAATCTTTTGACCCATAACACCCTATTCATCTAGCTACTGTGAGCATTCAGAATGGACCACTGATCCAGATCAGCCCAATGACACCTGATCCTGAGACTTTTGCTAAAACCACGGGCAGGGAGAAGCTCTGTTCGTTCTAAGGTCGCCTCCTCAGAGGATGTGACCCTGAAGCTATTGGTCATTATTTTGGTACTGCATGGACAGGAGTGAGTTGAGAGTGAAGCCAAAACTGAGGAAAGCAGAACCAAGATAGAGACAGATCCATGAGGACAAAGACAGAAGGGACCAGATCTATCCCTGACCCTTAATATAAGCTGTTCATTTTACTTTATTTTTTGAAAAGCTAGCTTGAGTTAATTAGCAATTGTTTATAACTTGAAGCAGAAAAGGAATGAGGATATTGATAGAGTAGTGTGAAAACTAGCTATACTGACTGATGTGAAGGTCCACTAGTGAGATGGGGCCAGTCTTTGTACAGAATGGGAAGGAAAGCATGAATACAAAGCTAGGAAATAAGAACTTTATATCTCACAGGCATGAGAAGCTGCTGGCATCTTCTGAGTATGACAATATTGATGGAAGAAGAAATGTGTTAGCAAAGGTTCATGGATAATACGAGGTAGAGCAAGATGAACTCTTGGATTTCTCCCAACCTTGAAGTTGTGGGGATGGCAACAGCTATAACAGTATGCAGCATGGTGCAGAGTGGATGAGACTGGGCTTCACCATACACAAGGCAGCTATGGACAGCTGATGCTGGGATGGTCCTGGAGGGAATAAAGGAGGGAGACTGGGAATGATGATGTATGAGAAATAGCACCATATTGATGACTAGTTGTGAGACACAAAGGATGACAGCAGAGAGGATGTCCAGTGTTTGTGCCTCTGAGTGGAAAGGACAGTAGTTCCACTAGCAGAAATTAGAGGTAGAGGCGGACAGCAATTTAGCCTGGCAAGCACAAGATTGTGAATTTGATCTCTAGGACCAAGAAGCAAAAAGAAAGAAAAGAAAAGAAAGAAAAAGAAAGAAAGGGAGAAATTAGAGGTAGAATGGAATCGGGGAAGATGTATTCTCTCTTTGAGACTTGAAGGAACAGGACTGGAGCTCAAAGGTGGCTATGCAGTCCCTTAATGTCTCTGTGTATGGTTTGGAAAGATGAGTTCTGAGGTATTGGCCAGTTTAGAGCTCTCAGACTTTAGGAAGGAGATCAAGGTTGCAAATGCAGATGTGGTCATGAGGGAAACTTGTGTCTTTAGGTGGCCTCAGAGGATACCTTGCACAAATTCCAATCCAAAGCAGGAATCTCCTTTCTAAAAATTCTGACAGGTGGCATTCAATCTGAACACTTTTGATGCCATTAACTTTGCTGCCGAGTTTTTTTTTTTTTTTTTTGTTTTGTTTTTTGGTACTGGGGATTGAACTCATGACCTCACGCTTGCCAGGCATGTGCTTATGCTGCTGAGCTAAATCCCCAGCCCCCCAAGTAGTTTTTATATAAAATGATTCCTTTTGTTGAGAGTTGAAATGATCTTCCTTATTAATTTGATCAACAGGTTTTAGTATTTCCCCCTGAAGCACAGTGAAGAAACACATGATTGGGCTAGGGAGTGTGGCAAAGGTCATTCTCCCTGACCACGCTTTCAGAAAGTGGCTCTACCTTGACCCACTTTTTGCCTGTTTTGAAACAACACGCTAAAATGATAGTTGTGTTATTGTTATGAAGAGAACAGTTTAAGGAAAACAGCCTGATCTTGAGATAGACTAATAACAAAGTTATAAGTTATCTTTTTGCCTCTTCTCCCTCCTTTAATGAGTGGTAGGAAACTGGCCTCCTCCTGGACTGGTCTCCTAGATGATGGGATTTAGCTGTCTCTGAAATGAAGTCTAATCCTTTTTACCCAGGAAAGCTTAGCCAATATTATACTATCATGGTCATTACAAATATTTCTTTTCCAAATTAATTATCTCCATGAGTGACATAACTTAAGTTCTAAGCTTGGATGAGGTCTGAAAAGGAGACAACAGACAGAAGGACCAATGTCTGAAATCCACACAGAAAAGATTTGTTTATGTACATTTCATTGATTGCCTTCTCTCTCCTCCCCCAGCCCAACACACATAAATACGAGCTTTGTTTAAATCAAGAACTTACTAAACAAACACAAGTTTTAAGTTTATGTCTCCAGAAGTGCTTCATTTACTACTAAGGCATTTTAATTACCCTCTATTAAAAAAGAACAAATGTATTTTCCGAAGTTTGCAACTTGTTATCAGAAGTGCCCTGGTCACTAATTAAGAAAAAAAATGCAAGCAAGATTACTACTGGGACTATTTTGGTATCTGTTGTTTTCACTGAAAAAGAAAGAAATATTTTTCCTCCACTGTCATTCTTTCTGGCATTATTTTCTTTTGATGCAACAGGAGATTGGAAGAACACCAAGAATATTTGGGGTCTCTCAACCTACTACCTTAAAAATGCTTACATTTACTTAACTCTTTTCCATTACGAATTAGCTATAAGCTCCTTGAACAGTCTTCTTTTGTTTATTTCATGGAGCCAGGTTCTAAAAGGCAACCTATCTTTCTGAGAATACCCATGTCATTTCACTGACTTAACTTTATTTTTTAACAATCCCTCCCCTATGTTCCTTATCCAAAATTGAACTACTTCATACATAAGTATCTAAGGAATTGTTACTAACTCGACCATACTCAAAAGTGCTTCCATTGAGAACTGGTGATATAGCTTAGTGGTATAGCACTTGTTTAACATATGCAAAGTACAGGAATTGATCCCCAGGACCACAAAAACAAAGCAAAAACAAATACCTCCCCCAGAACAGATAAAAAAATCTCCATCAAAAATATCCAAATTCCCTTATTAATAGAGAGAGGAGAGAGAAGGTCTGTGAGTCAGGGGTCTCTTCAACAAGCCTGATGGGTAGTAGTCTATGCCCCTCTCAGGCTCAGTTCTGCCTCCACTATTTGATAATAATGGAGGTAGGGATGAGACCATTTTGCTTTCTAAGCCTATCATAACTTAGACAAAAGAACAGGCAATAACTATTAAAACTTCAAGTTTCATGTCTGAATGGTTAAACAGATGCATCAAAATCAAGATATGGCTTACAAATTAGACCTGGGCATTAAGGATGAGTCATATATTTGTCCTTGCATTACACATTTTTGAGATTAAGAGAAAGAATAACAATACACAAATTTTGTTGTGTTATTCCCACTGAAACCTCAGTAATGGAATAATTAAAACCAGCACATCTTTCCTTAGAGCAGACTACTCAGCAAAGTTCTGTGCACCAATTTTAGAAATGGAAAGCCTCCAAGCTGTTCAGTTCCAAGACTTTAAATCAGTTAATGTAGAAAAATTATTTTTATCTTTGCATCATGTAAAGATTTAAAAACTAGGGCAGGCATTTTTTTGCCTGCTACTTGTTTAAGTTTGGAACTGGCTGAAGGCACAGGAACTTAGCAGAAGAATGAAGATGTATATATCATAAGGTTGGATTTGGCCCAGTGTTAAGTCATTAGTCAGCAGATTGCTAATTACTTTCATCAACATATCCAAATTTTCCAAATTAGGAAAAGGCCTCATTATGAAAGCCTCACATTTTCTAGAAACCATTGTTTTTTTCAGTGATTCCTATAGAAGTCTAGTTATCTCTATCCACATTGCCAGGTTTATTCTTACAAGAGTTATAGGCTGGATGGGTTGAATTTCTATTTCACTTAATAAATGGTTCTAATGGGAAGAGTCTGGCTACTACAAATTACCTCAGACAGCCAAGAGAATTAGACCCTGGAGAATATGGAGGTCACGGGCAAAGGGATTCAGAATCAGAAGATATTTTTGAATCTTTTAATCCAAAACTCCCATTCAGTTTTGTTTGAGTGCTTCTAAGAATGGGCCAGAAGATGGTCTAAGATAAGCATTTGAAATAATATAACATCATGTTAACTTAGTCTTTAGAAAACTGTATGATAAAAGCCTTATAGAAGCTACAAAGTTACAAAGATGACAGTAATTACATAATTTCTTAACCCAAAGCCAGAATGTATGGTGATAAATACACAAAAAGCAAAGACTTATATAATAACCAAAAGGACACACACACACACACACACACACACACACTGCTGCCATTCATCCCATAATACAATGGTTCCTTTAAGAAGCATTAATTGAACAATATAATGTGCCATAACCATCATAGCTGGAAGAGGCTGTTAGGGTTTGTGGCTGTCCCCCTAAAGCCTCATGTAGTTATGGGGGGAGGCTTCTAGAATTTGTGATTGTTTCATAATCCAATGCTGGGATTATGAGAGTGAGTGCTACACCCCTTAAGATAGTGTGGCCTACATACAATACATAGGATAGAAAGAGTCTTCCCTCTGCACTCTTCCCTTTTTCTCTTGTTGCTTCTGTTGTCTTCTGCAGCCATGAACTGTTGCCTCTGTGCCACATCAGCCAAGTATGGACTGAAACCACCACAAACTGTGAGTTAAATAAACCTTTCCTTCCTTAATTTTGAGCACTGGTTATTTCATCTCAGCAACAAGAAAAAAGTAATCAACACAAAGGCTGAGGTGGAGAACATCAGAAATTTTCATGCTAATCCTTCCTTGCCAGTTCTGCACCTTGAGGTGTATCAGTCTGTCTCGGTTATTCTGTTGTTGTTGAGACAAAATATCTGATGCACAAAGTGAAGCAAGGAAAGGTTTATTTTTTACAGTTTTGGGGAGTTTTAGTTTATATTCAGCTGGCTGTAAGGCAGGATGGCATGGTGAGGCAGCTGTTTATGGCCACTGCAAACAGCAGGAGCAAACAGAGTGAAAAAGAAAGACTACCTTTTTCCTGCCCTTACACTGTATGCCAGCTCTACACCTGGGAGGGTGCAGCACTCACATCACCAATCCAGTGCCAGACAACAAACCAATCACGGACACCAGACTTAGCTGCGTCTATGATTGTATGAGGCTTGGAGCAGGGGCATCTGAACACAAACCATAACATTTTACTCCTACCCCCTCAAAGATGTATGTATACCTTTTATATAAAAGACATTTAGTTTATTTCTAAGAGTTGTCAAAGTCAACAGTTTTAGCATTGCTGAAAAGTCTAAGTTTTAAGTTTCTTTTGAGATTTAAGGCAAACTCTTAGCTGTAAGCCCCTGTATGTAAATCAAAACAAAGTTAAACACTTTTAACATATAATGGCAAAAGATAAACATTATTATTTTAAAAATTATACACAGGGTAATATAAAGTATTGGAACTAAAGCAAATCTAAAATCTAGCAGATCAAACATTAAGTTTTGGAGTTTTATGTTTAGCATCTGAAGTAATTTGTTATAAGCTCTAAAAGGCTTGAGTGACTTTACTCCTACAGTGCTTTTAGAGGTTTTAGCATTCACGGCTTTTTTTTAAAACCCATTTTTCTCAGTCTTTGCAGTTTTTTTTTTTTTTTTTTTTGTATGATCTACTTTTTGGCTTTTTTTAAACTTTTGGGGTTTTTACTGTATTTTTGGCTTTACACTCACAACTTTTTACACTATCTTTTTAGGGGCACACTATTTGGCCTCTCAGGCATTTTGAAATCAGGGTAGAAGCTGTCTTAACTTCAGAACTCCTGCATTTTTTATGTGCCTAAAACCAGCACCATGTGGATGCTGCCAAGGTCTGCTGTCAGCTGGAGCAGTAGCCAGGCTTTTTTCTTTTTGGCTGTAGGGGTTGAGTGCCTGGATTGTTGAGCTCTTTGAACCTGATTGTGAGGAACAGATTTTTTATGTCACCTCCATTCTGTAATCTGGTTGCCACTCTGGAACACAGCACTCTGTGGCTGCTTTGTTTTTTTGTTTTTGTTTTTGTTTTTTAGCAAGGTCTTTTATTTTTGTAGTTTTGAGGCTCCAACGGGTGGAGACACATTGCTTTTTGGGATGCCCTCATGCCATCTTTTTATTTATTTATTTATTTATTTATTTATTTTTTCAGTGATTGAGGTCTTAGCTTTCTCTTTAAAGTCTGCAGGATTTTTTTTTTTTTGGCCAAACTTAGGTTATAAATCATCTTGTTGGGCTCTTTGCTCTCGATTTACAACATAAATCTGACTAGAAGCCCCCAATGATAGCCATGCCACTTCCCCAACAATAGACTGTCTCAAAAAAAATTTTTTTTTGCCAGATTAATCAATTTATTGCCCTTAATTTCAGTCTCAGGCAAAGTCTCTGGACATGAGCAAAATGCAGACAAACTTTTTGCCAAGCCATAACACACATCATGTGGAGTCTAACAACCAATGCCGTCCTTCTTAACAGAAACCTCCTGAGCCCAGTCTTTACCTGCAGGCTTTTTATCAGCTTTTTGGTCTCTTGAGCTCTGATTAGAATCTCCCCTATAGAGAACAGCTTAAGCTGTTTCAGCACCACTCTTTTAGGCACACCTCTAAACTTTCTAAAACTCTTTTTATAAACCATTTTAAAAAGATCTTGAACCACATGGTCAGGTACAGTCTACAGCAATGACCACACTTCTGGTACCAAATTCTGTGTTGGTTATTTTTTTGTTGTTGTCAAGACAAAATATCTCATGCCCAAAGTAAAACAAGAAAAGTTTCATTTTTTACAGTTTTGGGGGGTTTTGGCTTATATTTAGCTGGCTGTAAGGCAAGATGGCACTGTGGGGCAGCCATTTATGGCCACCACAAACAAGAGCAAACAGAGCAAAAAAAAAAAAAAAGACACACCTTTTTCTCACCCCTACACTCTATGCTTGTTCCACCTCTGGGCAGGTGCAGCACTCACATCACCAATCCCAGAGCCAGACAACAAACCAACCACCAACGCCAGACTTAGCCATGTCTATAATTATATGAGGCTTAGAGAGGTCATCTAAACACAAACCAAAACACATTCCTTGCTAGGAGCCATATTAAAAATACCCTAACAAATGAAGTAGATTATGGAGACTCAAAAATATGAAGGATTTAATACTTACCTTTTTCCTAGCATATGACTAAACTTCTTAGATTTCTTAACATTAGAGTGTGGATACTACTTACCGATTTCCTGCACAGCCTACATGGCCCTTTCTCCAACAACTGAGTGTGTTCTCCCTTAATTTTATCTTTATAATACTAGCAGTGTTCATTATGCCCACATTGTGTATGTGTTTCTGTAACCTCTACAGTATCTCTGCCCTCCTTCTATGTATTTTGGTTGGAATCTATAGCTGCCCAATTTCTACAGTACTGTGCAGACAATCAAAATGCTGCCAACCCTGCTGATAGTTCAGCTCCCTGCAGGAGTAGAACAGGGTGACATGCTGAGGCTGTTCTATGCTCACTTCTGCTTTACCGTATCTCCAACTTAGGCCTGTCAGCAAAACTTTGCAATCATATATTTGGTCAAAACTTCTTCTGACTCAATTTCACTTGATTTGACAATTAGTATAGAAAAAAAAGCTAAGAAAGTCACAATTTGTTCTTCTATGGCTATGGCAGGAAAATAATAGCTTGATTTCTTTCTTTATTATTTATCACTTCTTCACATGATATTCTGTTGTTAGAATATTATACTCTTATGAGAAGTAAAGCAACATAGATAAACATGCAAAATCTAGAATTTCCTGAATGTTAATGATGTACTGGACTTGAATCTGATTTATAAAGACTTTCTAGGGACTTTTAGGAACAAAAATTTAAAATGGCATAATCCTATAAAATGACATCTGTTTGAATTATAGCATCGACACATGATAGTTCAATCTGACATATCTGGTACCCAAATCTTCATGGATACACCAGGCCACTTAGACTCTGGGGCCTATGTCTCATATCCTGCTCTATACAATTCACTCTATCCCTAATTGTCAGTGTTTTGTTTTGCTTTAAAGGAACTATCCAAAAAAATATCCAAGGTTTAGAAATTTTCCTTTTTTGGAATTTGAAACAGTCTTGACTGATTGTATGTCTGTTTTTATGACTTCTTCCTACACAGGTGCAAAGTGAGATCAATGTGAAGAAAGGGCTACTTGACGACCTGGATCTTTATCCAGCCAGGGTCAATAGCCATCTGTTCACCTGCCACTGTGACCAATCTTCCAAATCTTTTAGTGCTTTCCTCTTTCCCACACTGTTGTACAAATCACATTTATAATCTCTGTTTTCAGGCTTACAATGATCTCTCCAGCTACCCTTTACTCTAGCTATAGAAGTTCTGGTTTTTTCCATCTTCTGCATATTTATTTTCTTAAATAAACTTTACTTTGTATATCAGTCTCATAGTTCAATGCATTAAGTACATTCCTGGTGCTGTGCAACCATTACCACTACCTATCTCCAGAATTATTTTCATCCTACAAAACTAAAACCATACCCATTAAAGAATAACTCCCTAATCTTCCCACCCAGGCTCCTGGTAACCACTATGCTAATTTCTATCCCTATGAGTTTGAATACTCCAGGTACCTTATATAAGTAAGTGCAGTCATACAGTGTCTTGTCCTTTCATGACTGGCATAATATGTTTAAAGTTTATCCTTGTCCATATTCTGAATCTTCAACCAATTCCCAATAGGCATATCTCTACACATTCTAGATCTTCAAGCATTCTAGTCATCCCTCTGACTCTCTACTCTGGAGCCAAGCTGTTTCTATCTGGACACTCAGCTTGTCTTTGGTCCTAGGACCTTGCCCTCAATCTTATTTAGCATCTGAGACTCAAGAATCCCTCCTAGACTAGATTGTTAAAGCATTAACAAGCAGCCCTTGTTCTAAGCAACTTTACATAGATTATCTTATTTAATCTTCACCGTATCTTTGAAAGGTAGGTACTAGCTTACGTAATTGTTTTACAGATTAGAAATCAGAAGAATAGGCAGGTTGAGCAACTTGTGAAAGAAAGAGTTAACACAAAGCAGTCCCAGAATTAGAACCTAGTTAGTTCCCAAACATCCTGTGATTTCTATTAATTCCTGCTGATCCTGGTTTCCTTCCACAGAGGAAGTGGTTCAACTCTCTGTATGCCTAATATGTCCACAAATAAACACATTTCTCCATCAAACTACAGCTGCAGTTGATTCCCCTGGGACTGACTCTCTCTCTCTCTCTCTCTCTCTCTCTCCCTCTCTCTCTCTCTCTCTCTCTGTTGCCCTATGCATCTGTCTGGCTTGGTAGTGTCTGTGCTTTTCTGAGCTGTGTTCATTTGGAGGCCTCTGTTCTCTGCCCTGTATACCACAAGGCTCTGGAACCTCTGCCTCTTGCCCTGCCTCACGTGATTCTTCCCCTTCCCCTGTTCATTCCTCCATTTCCCTCCCATTGGGGTTGAGTTATTTTCCAGTTCCAAAATAACTTTAGCCAGAGTCCTCTCAGTCATTCGGTTTTTAGTTAAATGTAATTATTCAATTATAGGTCAGGTGGCCTGTCCAAGAAGCATTACAAAGATTGTCTTGTTTAATCTTCATAACATTCTTGAAAGCTAGGTAGAGGCTTATGTAACATTTTACTAACATTTTACTTTATAACCTAGAAAGTTGGGAATATACCATAATTTTAGCCTAAAAGCCACAGTGGTCCTTTGATCTGGATCAACAGAGCACATTTTATAGCTGGGAGATGCCACCACCTTTGCAGGGATAGTACAACCATTGCCAGCCACGTTTCATCTAAGAAGGCATCTCTGTCTCAGTTGAACATGCAGTACCACATGCCAGGTTCTATGCCGGGGCTGGGGATACAGGTCTCATCGCTGAACTGTATGAAGAGGGTTGCTTCCTGGCATTCTAAATGCTGGACACAAAGGGTATTTTTAGTAAAAGGCAAATAGTCAAGCCTGCAAAAGAGAAGAGATGAAGTACTTAGGCTAACAACTAGCATTTAAAGGGGGAGCAAATCAGAACATGCAGGCACATGGGTTGTATTATGGAGCTGAGTTTTGTTAGTGTTAGATCTTCCCATCTGTGGCCACAGGGCAAACAGGTGATCAGATTTGTATGCACATGTGTGTTCAATGTGTTTGCAGCTACAGCTGGCTGACATGGAAGATAGATACAATTATAAAAGCTTTACTGCAAAAGAGGAAGACTGTATGGAGGTGGCCTGGAACCTAGCCACAGGAAAGTGGGTGTGACAAGATCTCTGATTTATGCTGTCATCACCACAGGACAGAATTGGGCAAGGTGAAGAGGAAGCTGCTAGTGTGGGGACAGTTGAAAACTGTGTGGGGCAAGAGGTGGGAGGAAGGGAGAGAGAGAGAAACAAAAGGGCTCATATGTGGGCAGCCAAATGTTATTTGGGGATAGATGATGCCATAAGACATTCTCAAATGTATGTTCTAAAATCACACAGAAACTCAGCATTTTTGGCCTAGTTTTGCAAATCATGTTTCATGATAGAATATATCAGATTCAAGGAATCATAAAAGTCATTCTCAACTATTCCAACTTTCTTCCTTCCAGGCACACACGAGACATACAACTCCATTCCTCTCAAAGTTGGCTTGGCAGTGGGGCTTTCACTGCTGGAGAGTGAGCTGAGGTAATGGTTGTTCCTTCCAGAGAAACCTTTAACAGCTTGTCTGTAGTTTGCTTTTCCTCCCTGCTGCAGTAATTGTGGGAGCATGAGTTATGATGGGCCCAGGACCTCTTGCATCTAGGAGGGAGTGTAATAAGCAGAGCCCTCTGCTGACCTGAGTTAGAGATGCAGACTGAGGCAGAAGTGAATCTGAGGTGTGTTAATGTCCTCCTGGGTCCTGGGTTGTGAACTGGAGCAAAACCTAGCTCCTGGTGACTAAAACAAGCTGCAAAAATGATTCTGGAAAATGTATACCTAGATTGAGAGACAATGTGCAAAAAGAAAATCACTTAGAATTTCCAAATGGGCAGTTTCCTTTAATATGAATATATAATTTTTACTTATAAAACTGTGTATAAAGGATGAAAAGCCTAGAATTATGAAAGAGAACTGGTAGTTTCTAGATCATATTCAGGAATAAATTTGGCCTTGTGGCAGAAGACTTTAGTAAAGAATGCACCAAGAATAAACTTCAGCTATACCTGTAGAAGTGTGCAGCTGTTTAAATTGAGTAGCATCAACCTGGATTAAATGTTACTTTAAGAAAGTCAGTTTTTTTAGGGGAGACATTTCCTTTTGTCTTCCAGAGGCAAGCAGAAAAATGTCTTCTTTAGAACTCACAGGAAACTGTGGCTATTGTCTCTTCATTCTCTTAAATCAGAAGCACAATTGCCAAACTCAGATAGCTGCCTCTAGGGCTTTGCCTCCACCTGAAATATTGAAAAGTCCAACAGAGAAAAAGGGAAGCTATAGCACAAGCTAGAAGTATGAAGCCTGAAGAACCATAGGGAAGGCTGGCCTCAGTCAAGTCAAACACAGACCCATGACAGTGAAGAGCTAATATTTCTATGGACCCAAACACCTGTGTCATGAGGCAGCTTGCTACTTGATATAGATTTGAATGTCACACTGTGGCTATCAGGTATGGGACCTCTTCTCACCAGTGAGTGAGAGCAGTCAACTGCCTTGCATCTACAGCTCATCATGGCTTTACTATTCCCTCCTACTGAAAGAAATTACAGAGTTGGGATTTTACAATTAACTCTGGAGAAGAGCAGCTTTGATTTGAATCTTTCCTCTCTGGTTGGACAGCCACGGGCAAGTTGTTTCACCTCTTTGTCCTTTAGTTTTCTCATCCAAAATATGGGGTAATGAAAGCACCTACCTCCTATGGCTGCTGGAGGATTAAGAGCCATCCACGTAAAATTCAATTGTTTTTATACAATATTCATAGCACATTAAGGGTCTGAATGAACCACTTGTACTTGACTATAATTTATGGGAGAAATTATATGCTATTATAGTATCATTTGTGGAACTGAACATTTGCTAAGGGCTTAGGATATCTTTCTAAAAAATATTACAGGTTCATTGTGTTTCACCTTAGGGTAGACAGGGTGGGACCAACAGACTGAACCTTTTCCCCTCTCCAAGGCTGGGGAGGTCAATGTCACAGGAAGAGCCAACAGTGTCAGAGAATAAAGGCAGCAGCAGGGGGCGCTTGGGGATCAGCTGAGCCAGAAAGCCCTCAGGTTTCCTTCTAGATTACTCAGTTAAAGATAAAAGAATCTGAGGCAAACACTGTTCAACAGTAAAAACTAGATAACTGGTTAGTTTCTTTGGTGCTGTAGTTATTGGGAAGCTGAACATTTATATAACAAACAGGACAACAACCAGAGGAGCTACCCAGACCTGCAAGACCTCTGGCATACGAGGAAAAAACAGCAGCAGGCCTTCTGTGAACTCTTATCCCCAGCATAGGATACAAAGATAAGCCTGCATATGGAGGATGAGAAAAAGTCTAGGTTATGTTTTTTGTTGTGTGGCTAGTCAGAAACCTGGAGTCATAGAGCAGATTAAAAAGGGCTTGATTTCAGAGTAAGATTTAGAGTACCTACTTTACTAGCTTTTCTTCTCTTGCTCTCTGTCTGTCTGTCTGTCTCTCTCTCTCTCTCTTGTCTTTTTGAGACAAGATTTCACTGTGCTGTTCAGAGTGATCTTGAACTCACCTTGTAGCCTGGGCTGGTCTCAAAATTGCAATGATCCTCCTGCCTCAGACTCCTGAGTGCTGGGATTGCAGGCATGTACTACCATGTCTGACTACCTGTTTATTTCTACCTTTGCTCAATATTTCTACAGAACACAGAGTGATACAAAATAAACTGTTTTCATTCACTGCTGTACCTCTAATCCTTAGAGCAGCCACTGGCACATAGGAAGTCCTCAACAGTTCCATGTGCAAAGGGCAAGGCAAGGATGGGAAGAAATATTGTGGAGAGGGAAGCAGGGGAAAGCAAATGGTTATCATACTTGAATAAGAAACAGAATCAGTATTTTTGATGCCAACAGGCCCAACAAGGAAGCAGGTTCCAGCAGCAGAAAAAAAGTTCAAGACTGAGGCCACACTGAAAGTGCCCCTGGAGCCAACGAATGTCCCTATAGGCCCAGCTGTGTCTCCACTGCAGTCCTGGCCACTGGTCTCCCTGATCTTATCCTCTCATGACCCTAAGACACTGACAGAAACACTGTCTTCAGGGTCTGGGAGAAAGGCTTGATTTATGTACATCAGGGCCCAGTCTCTCCAGGTGGAAAATGGCAATGGCCTATCTTTCAGGGTAATTAGGAAAATCAAATACAAGGATGTATGTAAAGTACACAGCACAACACTTGGCATAGCCATTCATGGAATGGTAGCTATTATGATTATTTTAAAGGTATTGAGTTGTACAGATGGTTTATTTCTTCAAAGTTTGTTTTTAAAATGTTTTCCTCATTATTGGGTGCTTATCTTGATTAGTTGTTTTGGAAAAATAAAAGGGCATATTTTTCTTTCAAACAAGCAAATAAACAAAAGGAAAGAGCATGGTGGATAAACATGGTTGGGACACGAATCTTGGGTAATATGCTTGCAGAACAGGTTCTAGAATATGACCAAGCCATCCATAGCTTTCGGGTTCTGGCTGTAAGAGTGAAACAACACTAAAAATGTGACATATTTGATAAGGATCACACTCTGGGTTAAGCATGGACAATTAAGATTCCCAAGAAATATGTGTTCTGGTCACTATGTACTACTAACCACTTTTCTTTGAAAGTAGTTAAAAGTAAGACAGAATGGAAAATGTATTACTGGGTTCATATTGGCTAAGGAAATCATCTTGCATTGCTCTGTAGGCTACCCCTGAGGGATGCAGCTTGTTTTAAATGGGTAGGTGTGCACAATACCCTGGGCCCACATGCTTGCAGGGGCTTGCACGACAACACAGCTACACTCCTTTTGGTCTTATATCTCCAAGACATTCTGAGGTTGTCTTTACAAAGGATTCATAAACACTTTTTTCTTCTCTGTGTCATTAAAACTTCATACTAACATGTCCTATGATGAAGTATAACACAATGGAGAACTTTCTCATACTCAATAAGGCATTTCATTTGTACACACCATATTTCATTTTAAAAGGTTCCCTAATAACTGAAACCACACATGCAGAAATAACATAGTCTTATCAGACAGATGGCTGCTACAGTTAAAAATCCAAAACAGGATTTTGACATTTGTCTCGGCATGTACCTCACTAGGGTACTTGGGGACATAGTAAATTCCAATGATTCACACTTATGACAGAAAGAGATATATTCTTTTTTTTTTTTGGTTGGGAGGAAGAAAGGTTTATTTAGATCACAGTTTATATAGGTTTCAGTCCATGATTGGTTGGCTAAGGCAGAGAGGTGAAACAGGCATCACAGAGAACAAACAGTTCATGGTGGGCAGAAGGCAGCAAAGCAACAAGGGACAAGAGATACATTCTTAATATAAAGAAAATTGCTGATCTAAAATCATGTTGTCTAACTCCAAAGAAGTTAGACACACACATTCAGAAGCACATAATAGTCCAGATTGATTTCTACATCCCATATCCTCCATCACACCTACAGAGGCCTGGATCAAGCTACTCCCTCTCCTTTATTGTCCTTACCCCCTATTCTCCGTTCTGCAACATCAATCACTGTGCTTTGCTCTCTGCTGTCCTTATCTAGGTTTGCATCATCCCAGAATTCTTGTCTTATTCCACTCAGATGTGCCACAGAGTATAGGTCCGAGGTCCCTACTTAAACTCATGGTAACCCTCCTGCTTTAGCGACCACAAGTAGAGGGAATCTCCTGGATTTGGAAAGAGGACAGACCTGTGTCCAGCCTTCCCTTACCCTGCCCCTCAGCTGTCAAATGCACACATGGTTATGGAGTTCTATTTCTTAAGACTTCGAAAATAGATTATGATGATGATGTTGAAACTGATTAAAAAACAGAAAATCTATGCCATGTGCGTAATGAGCACTCTACACTTGTTCAAGGAACTATGATCATTTCCATTTTACAGGCAAGAAAACAGCTTCCAAGATGAGTAATTTGTCAAGGTTGTACAGTTTTCTTTTTTTTGTTCTTTGAGCTGGTCTCACTATGTAGTTTAGGCTGGTCTTAAACTCACTATGTAGTCCAGGCTGGGCTTGAACTCATGGTGATCCTCCTGCTTTAGCCTCCTGAGTGCATGCACCACTGCACTCAGCAGCCACACAATTTCTATGATTGCTTTTCTCTTGGAGGAAGAACAGTACAGTGGTCAGAGCAGAGCTCAAGAGGGGGCCCCACCACAGCTAGATTTTCAGCTATCTGAGGATTACATGAATGATGTCATATGCAGTGGATTTAGTGAGGTGTCAGTAAAACTAGCTAATATTGTTATTGTTTGTTTTTCAAAATACAGTTCAGAATTTATGGAGAACATGCAGAGCATACCAGGCCCTTCATAATGTGGTGCCTGCCTCTCCAACTTGTCTCTGGCTAAAGACCCTCCCAACTCTGGTTGTTTCCAAACATTGCTGATGTGTTTCCTGTCTCTCTATACCTGACTCCTCTTCATGAACTGCTGTTTCTTCAATGGCATGTAAATACTATTTGCCTGTTACACTGCCTCATCTCTCTATGCAAACAGAACCACTTTGTTACCTCAAAGCTTACATAACTTTCCTTTATTATTTCACTTAGTCCTGGGCATGACTTTTGTGCCTATAGATCTTCCTGCTAGACTGTGAGCCTTTGAGAACTGTGCCCAGGACCTACTTATTAAATAGCTTGGCCTCTGGGAGATACTCAGCAAAACATGTGCAAAGTGGATCAAATTGGTGTGGTGTTGACACAGTTTATAAGTAACCATATTTCAAAACTTCATTTCCTAAACACACTGGTTTAAGAGCATCTAGTTATTTGTTATACAAGGAATGGAAGAATTCTGGTCTGCATGTCTGATGATCTAAGATTGGAAATTTGACAACACTATCCTGTCAAGGAGAACAGTAAATCTTGAAAATGCACCGTTAACAAATAATGGTTATAATTCTAGTTTATATACAAACCCATATGTAATTGGTGCATTTAGATAGAAACTCATATGACAGCACTAAATTTACTTTCTATGAAACATGAAGTCTCCTGCCCTGTGGTATTGTAGACTTCAAGGCTGCTCACGTGGTATAAACATCCCTCTATTAATTGAAAACATTGTTGGTTAACATATACATCTCAGTTTCAAAGTGTTGTGTATTTCTATGTTATACTTGGAAAATATTTTCCAATGGGTTTGTGGCTAACCTCTCATATTATTTCAGGATCAGTGCACGGTAGAGGTTTATTAAAAGAAAAATTCAGAGAATTGCTGTCTTTTCAAAGGAAACCGGAAGGTCACGGCTGGAAAAAAACAACTTATTTTACAGAGGCAAAAACTAACACTCAGAAGTTTAGGTCACTTTTCCAACTCACATGGCCTCAAGCTCAGGCAACAACACACAGGAAAGTACTGAGTGAGAAAGAACATGGAGTGGGTGTGGGGTGAGTCAAGAGAGATGATCAGGGATTGAGGGCCACCACCAGGAGTTTGCGTTGCATTCTGAGATTAACAGGAAACAGCTACAGAGTTTCACATGGGTTCTGACCTATATTTTCAATTACAAATAATCACACTGTTACTTGGAGAATAACCAGCTGGAGACTCTTGCAGTGATGCAAGTATGAGACTGAGGTCCAGATGAGAAGGGATGGATTTGAGATCTATTTTAGAATTGGAATCTAGAGGATCTGTGGGAGGCAAGGAAGAGGGAGGGATCAGAACTGACTTACATTTCTGGCTTAGGCAGACGGTGGTATTGTTTATAATACAGGAAGATACAAGTGCAAGAAACTAGTACATTGGCTTTGGACATGGGGTTACACTAGAAATGGAAACAGTTCAATAGATGTTGTATTACAACAGACTTGGCACTGAGTAAACATGGTGATATTCCTGGTATGATTGTTACTATACCCTCATTACCACCAAGGTCAGTTAATAAGGCCAAGGAGAACAGATCACAACGATGCTATGCTTTGTACTCAAGCCAGTTTGACTACAATGGAAGTAGCAGACATACTTATTGGTAAAATGACACAAACGCCTTGAAGGTTTGCATAAATTGGTATTCACTGAAATGAAATTGATTTTGATGACTCATATTACTGGTCAGAAGCCTGCTTTATATTATAGCTATTGTACAGATATTATAGATATTGTACAGATATTGTACAGAATTGTATATTATAGATATTGTACAGAATTTTGTTGCTGAATTTTTCTACTCTGTCAAAGTAAGCAGCTTTAACTCATAATAACTTACCAACATAAATACTAGCATTCCTATTTCATAGTTTATTTGATATTATCCACTCTTTAAAAGTGGATGTATTTACAACATAATTCAAAAGTGTCTTACTGTCAGTAGAAATGGATTATCATCTTTTTTCCCCAGAGCACCTTGATTTTTGGTGGGTGATATGCTCACACACTCCTCTACTGCTCTCTACTGTTCAAAATTATTCAGCAGTCAGCTAAGTTTGTATGCACAACAGTGCATTAGGGGAAAAGTAGTTATCTTTATTTTCTCTATCTATACTTCATCCAAATTTATTTTAGAGAGATGTGCATCCAAATTTATTTTAGAGAGATAGTCAAAATAATGATTCGCATAACAACAAATATTTTCAGAAAAACCAGTATCAAAGATTTCCATTGGTCACTATTTATAATGATCATTATTTCTACTCAGCAGTATTTTTATTTAGTTCAAACATGAATTACTAGACACTTTGCTTTATTGTGATAGTCTTTGACAATGTTACTGCCCAACTTATACAAGGTATTGTATTATCCTAAGACGTGGATGCTTGCCAGGCAACAGACTACAGAAGTTCAGGAATAAAGAAACAGAATGGCATGGAATCTCTTTACCTGTCATACAAAGACACCAGACCTATGAAACCAAATTCAAATGTTTAGTACACATTTGTCATTTTTCAGTACCTATAGATTGGTTGTAAGGATAGATAAAACTAAAATCAAATATGGCAAAGATTTATAGAAAGTCATATTTATGACGACTCTCTGCTAGATGTTTTAAAAGGGAGAATCCCACATTTTAAAGTAGCCAAACTAATTTTAAAACTGTAGTTGTGTGTGCATGTTTGTGTGCACAAGTGTTAAGAGATAGTGCATTTTCTTTAGCTTAATGGAAATTTATTTCAAATGTCAAGATGTAAATTAAATTGCTTCAACAAATGTATTTTCTAGGTAGTTGTTATTTTTCTGTATCTACAGAATTAAGTTGCATAGAGAGTCTGTACTCAGTTTGAAGAGCTGAGGCCTCAGTTTCTTTGGTCACTGCAATAATTTGTCTATTTTAATTTGCAAAACCTAACAGTTCAAGACTATTTTTCTGTACTATTATATTTTATTTCCATTAAATTTGAATTCTTGTTATAACACACAAAATGATTTCATAACTCACTAATTATTTACGAGCAATAGTTTGAAAACCTACACTATTATGTCCATAACCTACCCCAAGAAAAATTTCAATAATTCTTAAAGAAGTGGGACCTAACAAAGTATCTGATCCTAGTAAGGAGTCAAAATGGGCTTCGCAGAGAGTTTCCTGTCTCTGGGAAATACAGGATGTCCTCAATACTAAAGTGAGAATTTGATTACTCAATATGATATACTATAAAACAATTTCCCCAAAAGAACTAGGAATGAACCACAATGTGAACAGGTAATAGGATGAATAAAAAGACTAGGAGAGTGAAAACTGATCTAGATCATGAAAATGGTGACCTCTACTGGAAAAAATCAAGAGAAACTAGTCAGAAATCCTGTCTTCTGTCTTTCTCTTTCTTTTCTTTCTTTCTTTCTTGCTTGCTTTTCTAGTTTGGTTTCATTATCGCATACATGGAAAAAGAAACATTCATACTTTCTTTAGGAGTAAATCTAGTATTTTTGCCTGCCAACAAATGGACTCTCATTAAGACTAATAGTCTACCTAGTTTCTAATGTTTTGTCCTGGGGACCTTAGGTTGTTTGGTGGGTAACTGTCTCCTTAAGAGAAAGTGTCTCCCCAAATATTGACTCCACATAATATCCCCTCTCTCTTTTCTTTCCTTTTTCCTTTCCTCTCCCCTCCTCTCTCTTTCCTCCCTTCCTCCTTCTTCCCTTCCCCTCCCCCATTTCCTTTTTGGGTATATACAGAGTTATTGAAATTTTAATCTGTGAAGATATGCTATACTTTAGCAATCAGATTCCAGGAGAATACTTATATCCTTGCAGTATACTTAATTTTAACCTGAGTTGCTTTAAATGGATTTCTCTTACTTAATATCAAATTTCCCTAAGACATGCTAAAAATTGTCATTTTAATAAATGAATTCTCAGAGGAAAGATACATTATGCAAAATATCACATTCTTTTGGCATTTTATTATTTATTTATTAATTTTTTTTTTGTACCAGGGATTGAACCCACAACCTTGCATTTGCCAAGCAGGTACTTACACCGCTGAGCTAAACCCTTGGCCTTTTTTTTTTTTGGCATTTTAAAAGAAGTACCATCTATTACATTTGAGTTTACTTGTTCAATTCTAGAAAGGTTGGTTATTTTCTTTTTAAAATTATTATTTCAATTGATAAATATATGGGTGGGATAGAGTGAGATAATTTGATATATGTATCCATTGGGTAATGATCAGATCAGGGTAGTTAACATTTCCATATCCTTAAGCATTAAAAAAATTGGTATTAACCCTTCAATGTCTGATATTCCATTTTCGGAACATTTTTAACAATGGGACATAGTAGATTTTTTTCTCTTCAAATTCTTTTTCTTTAAATTTTTCAAGGTAATACACATTTAAAGCAAAACATTTTTTAAAAATTGGAATCTTCAGCATAAATAGGTCAATACATAGATGACAGTATGATATTTCAATACATGCATATAATGAATACTAATCAAATTAGGGTAATTAATGTTTCTTTATTACTTTATATTTGGAAATTTTGAGTTCCTCTCTTCTAGTTATTCATTAGAGTAGTTAATTGTGAGGTATAATTCCCCACTGTTTTGTAGAATACTAGAACTTACGATTTCTATCTAACTGTTATTCAGCTTGCCACTATCCCACTCCACTTCCTAGTTTCCAGTAATCACTATTAAACATTGATACATGAGAGAGAATGTTTCATATCTGTCTTTCTGTGTCTGACTTAGTTCACAATGTTCTCCAGTTCTATCCATTTTGCTGCAATGATAGGATATTCTTTTTTATTGCTGAATAATATACCATTATATTATGTTTACATACTACATTTCTTTTATCTATATATCCATATATGGGCATTTAGATTGATTCTGTATTTTAGCTATTATGACTAGTACCATAATAAACATCAGCATGCAGGTATCTCTTTATATGCTTATTTCATTTCTTCTGAATATGTACCCAGAAGTGGGATAAACCTATGATATATTTTCAGTTTCATAAGAAGTCCCCACACTATTGTCCTTAGTGGCTGTATTAATCTATATGCTTACCAACAGTGTATGGTGGCATACTCATATGGTGATCTATTCATATTAAAAATAAAGGAAGGGACATATATAATATTAAATCAGTGACATAACAAATTGAAGAATTTGAGTGTTGGCTTCTTTTAAAAAGTAGCCTTTCCTTCTGCTCTACAAAATAGTGACCTCAGTACTGTGCCACAAGGCCAGCATTGTAAAGGGGCACTCTGCAAACACTGCCATGAAGATCCAACTCCCTTTTAATTTTTTATCAGGGAAACAAAAAGTGTCACAAGGTGGTTGATGCTAGAATCAAATGCTCCCAATTGGAAATGTACTTGTAGAAGAGCTTTAAAAGTTTACACTGTTCTGAAACTATACAGTCATTTGTGGGCAGCATTATGAGGCCCAAGAGAGACTTTTTTTAAAACAGTAGAATGAATGGGAAATAGTTTGTAAAGTGCGATTTGTGAATAAGTCTAAGCAGTTGTCTTTTCAATCATCAGCATTACCTACAAGCATAGGTATATGTATCCATTGGGAAATGGGCAATGTAGGACAATGTAGAACCTAACCTACAAGCGTTAGGTCCATAGAAGTCTAAAATCATCTATCTTTCTTATATCCAGGAAGGGCACACTGAGCCATGTACAGTGTTAAACCTCAGGTTCCAAGTATTTCATTTTGAGTCCTCTTTTCTTTGTGGGCTGTCTTCAACTTTCCAAAACAGCTTTAATGAAATGCAGCTGGATTTCATATTCTTCTCAATAATGTAGGAGATGAGAAAAATGATTTTGCTTACTGCCTCCACCTTTTATAAGCCAAAGTGTGAATGAACTATCAAAACCTTCTGAAACCTATTAAGTTGAGTTCTGTCGCCAATAATACATTTTATAACTTAAAAAAAAAAGCTATGGGGAATTTTGAATAGGATATGGGTATTTATAAACATAACCCAGTCATTTAATTAGGAACCATACAGCTAAGCCTCAGACAATTTAAGTTTTACATTTTTCTCTTGAGGTTTTAAGGGTATTGATCATAAAATACTTCTTTAATAATGTTCGACTGTGTGACTATTCCTTGGCAGGAGGGGTAACCTTTGCTGTGCTACTATCCAGCTCTTAAGAGCTGGACAGAATATTCAGCATGTTTAGTGAAAACATATGAACATATTCAGCATTCTTCAGAGTACAGTTTTAGAGACCTTCCTACTGTAGCAAAATCATTTTTGTTATTTCCAAGAAATATTTATTTAATTTGGCATAGTGCTTAGCTCCATATTTTATTAATTAGTTTTATGTTTCATCCTAAACACTGAAATAGAAGTCTTTCAAGTTACTATGGATCCTAAATGCATTTATAATGAAATACTAATATCATCTTACTACTCTAGGGACTTGGGTGTTGATAAATTTGAGTGTGCTTTGGAGAAGTGTGTAGTGCCATATCACAGCATACTATAAAACCATGGCAGTTTTATTCTATTAAAAAATCACACCCCCAAAGGTATCTGGAAAACTTCCTTTAGAACAGTGGTGGTGAAGCTATGGCATGCATGGCACAGTGGGCTGTTTGTTGCCATGCAAAGCTCTAAGAAGTTCACCATCACTGCTACAAGACTGCAAAATACCAGGTATAATTTTTTTTCATTAAAAATTAAGTTAGGAACATAAACATCAAATGTTTATGATTTTACAAGACCTATGTATCTGTCTAGGCTTCTAGGTCAAAAACAGCAGGTTAGGGTAAAAGTTTCTCCAAATATACAACAGATGACAGTTCATAATTCCAGCCATGTTTAGCCATTCTAGAACAAAGCTCTAAACACACTTGGGAATTTCCAATCAGAGAGGGAAAAAACATGAAAGAGAGGTATAGGCTGCATGTGGAGATTTCTTAAAGTACTGAAGAAATCATCAGGAAATAGTATTTCCTAAGACGCTGAGGGGCAGAAGCAGCATACGGTTCTGTACATATTCTGCTTTTGCTCGTGTCCCTTTGGGCATCAGAGAGAGAAGTACAACAAAGCTAATCTTGTGTAGCTTCTTCTCTTGGGTTTGGCAGGTTTTTGGGGATGAAGGACAGACTCAATCTCTTCTCCATTCCCAGGTTGCACCCTGGAGATGCTGCCCCATCATCCCCTTGGGCAATTTAGAAAGGAAAATGGTATGATATTTTCTTAAAGTGGCTGATCACATGTAAGGATCAAAACTTCTTACACCTTCTTTGGATATCAGGGAAAAGTGGGATGATAAGAATGTAATTCTGCAACTTTTATGGCTAATAACCAAGTCTTGGGTTCAAGCGTGACTGTGTGTGCTGTGAGTGCTATGTATTCTCACAGCAACTATTAAGTACTGGATACTGCAGTGAGTTCTCATCTCACAAAATTTAGAATCTAGTGATGGAATTATAAAAACACCTAATTTAGAATTTAAAATTTCTTAGCTGCAAGGGAAAATCCAGTGTTTGTGATGAGAAATGAAAACAAAGTCAAAACTACATTAAATTGTTAACAGTTGAACATTTTAATCTATAAAATGGGAATTTTGTACATCTCAGTATATTACTTTGTAAAAATTTACAGTTTGATATATTATGTTTTATAATTTTTAGTTGCAAGCTAACCAGTTGGAAAGGAATTCAAAATGAGTGACCTCTATTACTCCCCTTTCCTTCTTTATTAGGGTTATTTTTTAAAATTATTAAATATAGTGGAGCAAACTTACATTTTTTACTGGCTATTTCTTTGCACAAACTTTTCCCAACAATGCTTTCTTAGGTCCTGCTTTCCTTTCTTCCCTTTTTTCTTAAATTTCCAGAGGATAGGTTCTTACAGAGCTTCTCTGTAAACACAGCTCACAGAAAGGTGAGCCATTTCTTGCAGGAATGGGGAAAATTGAGGACTGGCAATCTGCCATTATTATCAGTCCCTTGCCACTCAAAATAACTGATAAATTCTGCATCAAACTAACTCCAAGTCATAGCACTTTATCTTAGATTTATTTTCTGCCTCTTTTCATTTACTTGAATTATTTTTTGTGCTTTTTTATATTGTTACCTGAGAAGATAACAGCATACAAAACTAGCCACAATTCACAAAGATAAAACAACAAAAAACCAATGCAATTTCTATTCATCAAACTGACCAATTGGAATAGCTGGAATGGCACTTCTCCACATAAAGGGAATTGCAGGGGAAGAATCACAAGCAATGTAGTGCCTTATAAGATCCTCCCCAGTCAATTAGAGAAAGATCCAAGTCAAAACATCTGCCAAGACCAGAGAGTATGATGTCAGTTCATTACTATCTCAGGCAAGTAAGAAAGACTCAGCTCTCTCCTCTTCTGTCTTTCTGAATTCTAATCTTGCTGAAGTTAGAAACTGCACTGTTCTGAGCTTCATATAGAAGTAACTGGAGAAGTAACTGGAGGTAGAGAGAGCAGCCAGCCAGACCTCCTTCTTCAACTATAGCAGGCAGAAGCTGGCAGACACAAAAAATCTTAACTATCAAATGGATCATAAAGACATAAAAATTACTAAATTGAGACTTCATATTTTCTAAGTGTGAACACAAAGTTGTGAATTTGCTCAAATATTCCTCCTCAGCTAAGAGAAAAACTAGGTCCATTGAATGAATGCTTTAAGAGAACAGAAACAAAGTGAAGTTTCTTTATGCTTTGACCTGAGCCACATATGTTCAATGCACTGGTTCCATAATTTAGAAGACCTCCATGTCACTGGATTCTAGAAAGACCTGTTGGATAGGAGGGTTACAAACTCCCCAAGAGACATGTTTTGTTTTTGTTTTCACAACTACCCCAGACATCTTGAAGCCATCCGTGGCTGTGGAGCTGTCCCGATGACTCTGTACCCCTATAGCCCTGTCCATCAGGTGTGCCAGGATCTGTCTAAACAGAAAGTCTGACAATGCACAGACATGAGTCCAATTTTTCCTTCTGTGTAAGAAAATTCCCATATCCTTGGTGAGTCAGTCTTTGCACTGTTTCTACTTATGTTACAGCCTATGTATTAAAAAAGCATCTTTCAGATACCATATTTTTTACTATTCATGATTTCTAGCTCCAGTAAAGCATACTGAGCTGGTAGACTAAGAGATACTAATACCAAGCCACTGTCAATGAAAGTGGCTAGCATCTGGGATTGGTAACACTAAAGGCAGCTAGCAACCGAGAATGAAGGAGGACAATAGAGAAGTGCTGGAAGCAACCATCTCTGGTATGCTGAGGAGATTCCAAGGTCTTCTGGCAGCTGCTGGATCCAAGGAACAAGGAGGAAACACTAACACTAGGAGCTGGTAGCTGCTGAAATTCAAAGCTCAAGGTTGTTAATACTAAAATAGATACACTTTGCCTATTCATGATTTCTATACTCAATTTCTATACAAAAGGAATCTCAGCAGATGGGTAGGACCTTGGTGACCTATATAGGGACCCTCCTCTTTAGAAGGCCTTGAAGAAAAGGAAGGGCAATGATAATGGTTTCTTGAGATCTGCTTTATGGATCACAAATGCCTGCCTAGCCCTTTGTGTTAGTATCAGCTATGACTGAGTTAGTCCATGAATGATTTCCATTTTGCATACTGCTGGCCAGTGACAGGTGGAGTTCACATGATCAAGTCAGGGAAGAGTGACTGCTGTTGATCTCACGTCTTTGAACATTAAAACTACTAACACTGTTTTTTTATAGTCTGGCTTCCCCTAATTTGTAATTTACCTTCCAGGTACATATTGCAAGGAAATTTCTGAGGGATACCACATCTCCATTTTTAGTAGAATTTCATGAAGTATGTGGCTGAATTTACTTCATTTCTGTACTTGTATTCAGGTACACTGACTCAGAAGCAACAAAGAACATATTTCCACTTTATTATATAAATCCACTCCAGAATGCTTTTATATTTTTGATTATTTTCCTTGATTTAATTTTACATTTTTCAATCTAATGGTATTTTCAGTTTATAATGCTTATCAGGATATAACCTTATTGTAAGTTAAGAAGCAACTGTATTTTATATATTTGTAACCCTATCTGACATGAGAAAATGGAACCTCAGAGGCCAAGTCAGTTGTTCCAGCTGATAAATTGGCAAATCAGGAAGCACAGTCTCTGAGTTGGGTGTATCTAAGCCTAAATGAACAGAGTGGGCAGTCATTTGTAGAATGGAATAGGACATGTGGATGACATCCCTAGTTATATAAATGGCATGTAGGTTATTTTGTTAGTCTTTTAATATCTTTTTGGTGAAATGAACACTCACTTCTTGATTTTAAGAGGATATTATAAAACAAAACGTGACTATAGTTAAAGCACGCTGAGGAAAGGTGATGTAAGGAGTATTGTTAATAGCGTAACTATTTTTGTGTTTATTGATACTGTAATTTCCAATAAATACATTATACATATAATACCATATATCATAGCACAGTAAACTGAATTCATTTCATGATTCTTTTGTGTTCATGCAGGAAAGATGGATACAGTCATGTTGTTAACCTAATGCAGAATTTTCAGACAAAAACAAAATTTTGCCAAACCCTTCTGTTTGCAAACCAGATTGTTAACAAAAAAAAAAAAGCATTCGTGAATCGAAGTACCACTGGATATAGTATTTAAGCATTGAAATGTTCTAATTTAGGACTTCAACTTATGATAATCTGCAAGTTTCTGTAGTGAAATATATTTGTGTCAAATATAATGAAAAAAGACGAAAGTGTCATGGAATGCTTATAAAAGTACCTTCGAGAACCTCAGTAATTTTTATCAAACTCTTTGCTCCTTTTTAGATGCGAATCTTACATGTTCTCAGTTTTGGTATTGAATTATATTTATCCTAATTTGTTTTTATTTTTTAAAAATTCTATTTTCTTCTCAGTCTGCTCAGTGGGTTTTGTTTTCTTAAAATTCTGCCTCTTCTGTTGGGTGACTATTTCTCTCTGCAGCCTCTGTCCCCCTGATGCACTTTCCCCACACTCTCTGCTTAGGTATCTTCAGCCCCACTGCTCGCCGCCTTTTGATTTTTCTCATTCTAGCATCTCTTCTCACCTTCCTTCCCACCCTCCTTCTCATCCTTCACGTCGCCTTCCACTTTTCCTCATTATTGCTGCATGTATAAATAGGCTCAAGGTGATCTATCATTTAAACACATACTTATCTCCTGTAGCAGTGCATGCGCAGTAGTTAACTGTAGCAGGCAAATTTAACAAGCTTATTTATCATCCTCTTAGAAAGAATACTGAAGCTTCACCCCCAGGAAGTCTCCCAGATAGCAGCATCTCAGGCTGTCTCTTTGGGACCCGAAACTCTCGGACCCGTAGAGTGGCCTGGGCTGTTTGGATAAAAAGTCTGCACAGACCTGCATCTCGGCGCGACTCTTTGGGACTGGTAGGCCCACCCTTCATCTGCAAGGAACTGCCTGGAGATCGGCATCTGGGCCGGGTCTGTTTGGGCCCGTAGCCCCGCCCTTCACCCCCAGGAAGTCTCCCAGAAAGCAGCATCTCGGCCTGTCTCTTTGGGACCCGAAAGTCTTGGACCTGTAGAGTGGCCTGGGCTGCTTGGATCGCAAGTCTGTGCAGACCTGCATCTCGGCGCGACTCTTTGGGACTGGTAGGCCCACCCTTCATCTGCAAGGAACTGCCTGGAGATCGGCATCTGGGCCAGGTCTGTTTGGGCCCGTAGCCTCGCCATTCACCCCCAGGAAGTCTCCCAGAAAGCAGCATCTCGGCCTGTCTCTTTGGGACCAGAAACTCTCGGACCCGCAGAGTGGCCCGGGCTGTTTGCATTGGGAATATTGTGGAGACTGGCATCTTGGCCAGGTATGTTTGGGACCGGGAACTTTTCAGAAACCAACATTCTGGCCTGACTCTTTGGGACCTGTAGGCCCTTCACTTGCAGGGAAACTCCTCGAGACCTGCCTGGGACAAGGCACGGAGGCCTGGCCTGCCTGAGATTCCACAGGCTCCGGGGTGGCCACACCCAGCATTCGCCTTACAACTTAGGGAGCCAGGAGCCCACAGAGGGGAGTTAGGACCCTGTGAGGAAGCCAGGAGCCTGTGGGGGAGCCACTGCCCCTCCAGGATCTGAGGGTGTAACAGGTAATTTGCCACATAAGCAGAGAAAGCTTTGGAACACCGCTCAAAGTAAGGAAATACAGAAAAATGACAAAAGGAAAGACCAAAAGGCAGGCTCAA
>PVJX010014120.1:0-45674 GCA_004027295.1 Dolichotis patagonum
GTTTTGAAAGTTCAAGTTTAAGACTCCACGGCACTGGCAGAGCCAGGACTGTGGTTGCAGGAAATGTTTGCAACCACATGTGTCTTTGGGGTGGTGCACACATAGTAGACAGTATTTTAGATTAGCTGCATTTATTGTTGGATTAATACAGTTTCTGCCCTTTGAGATGTGAGCATTTGGTCAGAAATAGGATGCAACTAGTATATACTAGAATTGCATGTTTAAAAATTTTTTTAAAAGAAAGAAGTAGAAATTAAGTTTATGTTCTGTTTAAATTTTTAAAATTTTACATTAAGTATATTATGTAAATATTAAGAATATTAAATTTTATAAATTAACTAAAGAGAATTTTTAGCTCACCAGTTTAGATAAGGCTGTATACACAACATTGCATCTCAGTTTTCAGTGCCCTGAGAGTTAATTTTCCTGACTGAAAGAAAAAGTACCTTGTTCTTCAAAAGATATTAATTAAATGATATTTGGAAGTAAAAAACTGTGGATTCAGGCAATGGTTTTTAACTTTAGCCCTATAAATTCCCAGAATTTACTCTCTAAACAGTATGTTTAAGCATTTTAAGGAAAAATGTCATACTATTTACCAGAGCTTTGAAATAATGACCCAAAATTAATAAGTATCAATTATCTAGGGCAATAGTGCAAAACTAAATTCCAAGCCTTAAAATTGCATTTTAGTGATAAAAAAAATCACCATGACTCATAGTTTTGTTAACCTTTTGTCCCTCAGATCATTTTCACACTGCCCTCAACTAAGTCCAACTTTCCCTGATCTTTATTTCTGGAATTCACTTTTCTTAACCAAAAAATTGCATTTTCCATAATGCCTGCCTACTTCCCAGAATATCAAATTATTTTTCACTTCAAAACTATTCTTTAATTTTATTTCCCAACACATTCTACTTTATCATATTCTTCTCATAAACATTAAATTGTTTAAACAATACTGTTTGTACTAAGACCAAGTTGCAACCATTACTGATTACTCAAATAGAAGATCTAAGGAAATTTTAATGTATTAATGCATTTTATAATTTTTAAATTTTTATCTTACATAAGGTATGACACTGAATTGGAAAATGTCTTTTATTCTCATTTGTGCATTAGATGAGTTAACTTACTCGAAGTGTAACTGCAAAGGCAACTGACATCCCTGGAGTCTCTTTTTGAAACATAGTGCAATTTTAAACATGGATTTGTCTTCATTTGATCTGAAAGTGTTTGGGATATGGCAATATTTAAATCTCTATATCTTATAATTTCAGATATTAACCAATATCACAACAGAGCCATTCATATTTGTATCACCAACTTCTCACTGCATTGCTTTTCAAAATTACAGTTAAATGCATTTATAGAATCTAATACTTGAAAATTATTTCATATCATTACTAACATTATTTTATTTCTTTATTTTTTAAGTGATACATTCATATGTACATTTACAGTATGGGTTTTATAATGCAGACATATAAATCTTGACATTTGCATAAATTTACACATCTAGAAAGTAGCAACAGGATAAACCACTTTAAGTAGAAATAATTGCTAGACCAAGAAATAATTAATTGCTAGACCACTCAAGAATTTGAGAAATTTACAAAGACTTAGAAATCCACCAGGAATAGATTTGCATTACAATGTAAGATATGATAAATTTGAACATTACTTTTTCTATGGTGTAATGCTACAGTTATTCATGAAACTGTCTCCAACATCTGATTATTTTTAGGTTCCATATGTAGATATTTTTGTTAATTATAAATTTATATAAAATTTTTATAGAAACTGGTTTACCCAAAATTTACTAGAGTGACACTGAATTACTTGGGCAAGGACCTCTGGGTGAAAATAGTTGTAAAAGCTTTATGTATAGCAAAGTTAATCATTAATGATATAATACAATGTAAATTGGTATGATTCCTTATCATTTTTCATTTTTAAAATCAAATCCATACCTTAATTGTTTTAAATTATTACTTTGCGTTCTAACATTTTTTTGTTGTCCCTTAAGAGGTCTTGCATTGAATAATAGCTTCTATTTTCTTTTTCCCTTTTTATTGTTCTCGAATGTTTCATGATTTTTAATATAGCTGTTTAATGGTGATAGGCTGGCTATATAATATAATCAATATGACTAACACTCAGTTTGAATCCTGTTGACCTGATGCATAATTTTCTACTAAGTGAGCAATCATAGCCAATCCATTTGTAAATCACAAAGTTGAATATACATTGACTTAATATCTTTCAATCTTTATTGTGTGCTATTATCCATTTTGCAGAAAATATTACATGCTGATATGTAAAATTAGAATCAAGAGTGAAGTAAATTAAAAGCCAGAATAAAACGGTGTATTCAGTAGCAGCAATGAAGCACAGTATGCTTATCTTCTCCTTTTAAAAATTGTACCTCATATAGTGATTTGGAAGTGGAGGAAATTTCCATGTTTTCTAATTTTCCTTCAGGTCAGCGTTTTATCATCAGAATACGAAACCATGAATGAGTCAGAGACAAGAGGAAATGAAGACAGTCGTAGCACAGTTTATATGTCAGAGTTGCAGTGCCAAATGCTTTACAAGGCCTTTACATGTGTTCTGGTACTTTTGCTAATGTAGCTACAATATCTCCGGGGCTGTTAACATCCTTTCTTTCCTGCCTCATGTGGCCCATAAATGATGGTTAGGAGAACATAGAGTTTAAAAAAGAAATGGCCAGAGGGGTTTTCTGGTCATTTTTTCCAGTCTGATCATTTAAAACAAATTATTTTTTCTTTTCCTTGGTTCTGCTTATTTTAGAGAAACATTTTAAATTTTACATAAACCCACAGTCCAACAAATAGCTAAGACAGTTACGCTCTCCTCTGCTGGGGACAGTGATTTTAAGGGACCCACAGGTATAGACAGTTATATTCTCGCACTGATACTTTCTGAACAAATTGAAACATGACCACCACTGCTCCTTTTCATCAGGAATAAAAATAAGGTTAAGAATTGGTGCAAGTTCAGTTAAGGATTATTTAATTGACCTGCGTGAGAGATAATGCTGTGTTTTCTTCTCACAGATTTTAGCTACAAGCTTTATAGTGTCTGAAAATGCTTTTACAGTGTGTGTGTGCAAATTTTGTGAAACATATCCCCACAGAACTGTTGTAATCTTTCAGAAGAAACTTCACTTTATCCGCCTCAGAGAAAAGTTTTCTTTAAATACATTGTAGTTACTCCTAAACACCAAAATGACTACATTTTGTGTCTTTCTTTAGGTGTGCACAGATTTGTATATGTCTGGTGGGTTTCAGATTTGTGCTCTGGTTTTTGCCTTTGTGTTTTAGAGTGAGAGTAAACACAGTGATCCAAAGCATATGGATATTAACATCTAAAGGCACTGTTTTAAGAAAGTCTTTAGACCAATTAAATTTAACAGTTACCTCAGCCAAGAACAATTCATGAATGAAGGGCATTCAGAACCAAAGGTGGTTCACTGAGAGCTCTGGTCCTCTGCATGAGCTGTTACATTTTATAGACAAGCAGGCAAGTAGAACAAATAAAGGAAAAATAAATAAAATAAAGAAATTACAACTAGCTATTTATTATGATTTGAGCATGATATGATGAGGCATTTCCCTTATTTGGATACGGTCTAATGGGAGGTACCTGGCTATATAACCAATAAGCTTCTTAGATGTTTTCAATTGGCTGAGACTCATTTTTTTAAAACAATGGTAGAAGAAATATTTCCAAGTTAAATACTTATTTGCTTAGGAAGGAATTCTGGAAAGAAACCACCCTGAGCTATATGTCTTCTGCTCATTCTGCTTTAATAACACTCTGAGACCTATAACTCAATATAGAAAACCAAGATATAGATTATTTTTTCTGTCATAAGAATGCAGCTCTTGTTGACCTGGAAAACTATAACCTGATTTTACTGATGACATTTGTTCTACTGGACTAGATCTTAGAAATTAAAAATCTAGAAAAGCATACTACTTATATATAGAGATAAAACTAAGCAATTCTTTGACTTAAGAAGGAAAAATATTATATACAATTCTGATTACCATCTGCTAATATTCTTCAAATCTAAATGCCATATGATGTAAGGAATATTTCAGTACATTTCAATATAGTTTACTCTTTCAATTCATTCCTCCCGACCAATACTCATATATAAACAAATGAATAACAAAAGATTCCATATCAGCTAGTTGTTACTGCACAATAAATCATTTTAGAATTTAGTGACCCCAGAAGGAAATATTTGTTCTCATTCACCAGTTTAGATGTCAACTGGACAGTTCTAAAATCTAGGGCAGAGTTTCTCACTACTGTGGTTATCTGTGAATCAACTTAGCAGTTCTGCTCCTGGGAATTTGCTAGAAGTCAGTCTACTTTAAATTTTCTCATCTGCTAACAAAGCAGGTCTGAAGAGTATAAATCTCTTCACTTGATCTTAGACAAAAAGCCAAGAAGCAATAGAAAATAAATCTCTTGAAAGTATAACTCATTTAATTTTTCGTTACTTCCAGTGAATCAAACTCCAGTCTGTTCTAATAGCCTAATTCACAATTATTTGGAAGACATGCATTTGTCTTATATCTGCTTTGGCCATATTAGACTCTTAGGAGACAAAACCCTTTAAAGTCTTTTTTGTTTATTGTGAGACCCTTAAATTTCTTAGAAACTGCTTTATTGAAATGAAAGAGAATCCTAGCATTAGATTAAGTATTAACAGAGGATTTGTACTAAAACCCTTTATTTAATCCTATTCTCAGAACTTTTCATGTTGAGGTTGTTACTGAGTAGTAAAGCAAACAATGAGAAAATATTTTATTTTTACTCCTTCAAATTATCCTTAAAAACTATCTAGTTTTTACTGTAGCACAGAGTTTGGCAAAGAAAGTTCTGTGGGTCAAATCCATCCTGCCATGTATTTTTGTATGGGCTGTAAACTAACACTTTTTTTTTTTACATTTTTTAATGGTTACAGAGAATCAAAAAAAGAATAATATTTTGTGATATATGCAAATTGTCTTATATTTAACTCTGAGTTCAAAAATAGATCTTGAAGTACAGCTACACTCATTTATTTACATATTGGCTCCGACTGTTTTTGGACTTAAAACAACACAACTGAGTAGTTGAAACACAGATTGCACAATCACAAAACAAACTGTATTCACTACAGGATATGACCCTTTCTAGATAAAGCTTGCTGACTTGTAATCAGACTCATTTTTATCTCAAACTACTTATATGCAATTAAAAGAAGCCAACTAACACTGTCTGTTCTTTTGTGTGAAAATCATCATTTGCTAACATCCCAAAACTTTCTTAGGAGAATATCCACTGACATAGTTTTATTTTGTTATTTTATAATGCAAAACAATACTCTCTTGGCCTTCAAGAGCAATCTTTTCCTATTTCTCCAACATCTACTAAATACATCTCATCATATTTCCATCATTTGCTAGCTGATATGCTCTTCAATGAGAATCCCATATTTTAGGTTACTATTACTCTACTTTCATGCAGTTTTTTCATATCAGTTTTACATAGCATAAGAAATAAATATAAAACTCTGTAGCTTAAAACAAAAAGCATATTATTGTGCCTGAATCCATGGGTCACCTAAGCCAGACTGCTGCTTTTGCCTAAATGTGTTCATGTATCTGAAATTCATTTATAGGTTGGCTGAAGTCTAGATAGTCTAAAATGTTCTCATTAGCAGATTTCTCGTTAGGCTGGTTGTTGTCTGGAACAGCAGGAATAGCTGGACCATGGATCTTTGACCATTAGCAGATGGCCCTGGGTCTCTCCATGTGATGGAGGTGGGCTTCCAAAAGAAAGAGTGACACAGTGAAGATTTCTTGAGGCATGTACTTGGAACTAACACTCCATAACTTCCTCCATAGTATATTCAAAAAAGCAACACACCCCAGGCTTAATGAGTGAGGAAATAAATTCAGCCTCTGGATGAGATCACTGTAAAACATATGGTACCATTTTAAACTTTTGGTGTACAGAGTATATAGACATACGAAGCACACAACCAGATTTGTATTTGCTAAGAGCCCTCAATTCTGAATACACTAATCACAAAGAAATTGTTCTGTTCTTGCCAGTCCTATCATTGTATGGTTACAAATGAATAATGAAATACTGCCTGTTATTAGCACTGGTAAAGGTTGTACTACAGATTCACAACTGAGAGAACAACAATTTATATTTATTTAATAGAAAAATAAGTAAAAATCCAGATAATTCAAGGTCATATTTGTCACTACACATTTGTGATGAAGGAGTATTAGATTTTAATCCTTTTAAATGATTGCCCTCCAAGCCGTTCCTCTGGAGTTGGAATCCCCCTCCCTGTTCTTAGTTCAAATGTGGGATACTCCTTAATCTGTTGTCAGTAATCATCTGAATGCCCTTCTATCCTCTCCTTTGTTAAGTAAGTGTCACTAGAATAATGAATTCTAGGTCACATTTAACTTCATTGACCTCTCTATTCATTCCTCACAATTCCATGTGCAAGTACTAATATAGGGGGATTATTATTTACTGATCGGAGAATGTGAACAGAAAGACAAGCATACTGACTGCTTTACGGAGTGGAAGCTACTGGACTATGAGTCTCTTTCTTATGTGTTTCTCTTTTTTTATACAAATACAGTTTAACAGAGAAATGAAAAGTTCACAAATAAATATCCCTTTAATGTCTGTGTTGTGAAGCTAAGATCAAAATTCTGTTGAGGCTGTCAGAATATCTCTTGGTTTGAAACATAAATCAAAATCAGGGACTTAAGCCTCAAAGAAGAGAATTAAATGGTCTATATTAATTGTGCTTTCTTGATGGGTCATGTAATTTATAAAATTTATTATGTAAACTTCTAGTATTGTTTTCTTCAGGCAAGGAATAATCATCATAGTCTTAAATTTTAGCTTCCTTTCCTGAAGACTGTTGGGAGCTTTGCATGTAGCTGAAAATTCATAATTAGAAGATAATCTTTCTTTCTAAAATAAAGAAGGATAGAATTTTTTTCCTAAAATATCTTTTGTATGACTGGGCAAAAGAGAAATATCCAAAGAAGTAGGCATTTTACAAAGGATCATGTCTATAGCTACCCATCTTCACAAAGATTTTTGTTCTGTTTTGTTTTTGTAACCAGAGGTATACTATTTTAGAAGAGTGACTTGCTCTTAGGGCAGCTCTACCTCCTTCTCTGTTAGGAGTAGGATGAGATCTTGCCCTTTATTCAATTGCTAAGTCCTACTCATTTCCAATAGTCTCCAAAATGTCACTTCCTTAGAGAATCCTTCCTACTCCTTATAAACTGAGCTCATAGCTGGTAGGATTTTTCTTCATGACCCCTGTGTCAGAGATTTTCAGTTTCTTACCAAACACCCACTTTCTCCTCCTACTTTCTAATGAAACCTCAAGTTTGTTGAGAACAGCAGCATGCCCTGCGTTAAGAATAAAATACCTTACTTATCTCCTTGTAGTGGAGCAAAATGATCTCTAACCCACAGGATGAAAAAGGGCATTGGATGGTAGCTCTTCCAAGAAAGCATATTAAAAAAAGCTCTTCTCTGGGTGGCAAACAGTTTTTTCCTTCGCTTTTCTCCTTCCTCCAGCCTGGATTATGAGTGCAATGGCAAAAACTGAAATGTAATCTTGCAACAGAGAAGACAAGATCAAGAGGATCACAGTGACTTGACTTTGGTATCTCCTCACTAAATATAAGAAGACATTTATCTGGAAATCTCACTGCATGAGAAAAATACACATTTGGCTAAGTTCACCATTCTTAACTCTATAGACAAAGTTAAACTTTAGCAGGCATGACATTTTTAACAGTTTGGGACTATGCCTCAGACGATGCCTATTAATGTCAATTAACTAGTCTGTGCTCCAGTGTGATCATGAGCATTATTTAAGGAAAAGGTGATATTTGTTTGCTCACCACTGTAAGAATTCTACTCAGCACAACATTTGTCATGAACTAATCTTAAAGATTTATACGCAATAAATAAATGTTCTTTCCTCTAATAAGGAACTTGAAGCAATCCCTTCTAACAGTATTCCTGGACTTGAGGTACTTACTAGACTAGACTAGACCTGGGTTTTCAATTTCAGTACTGTGAATACTTTTGGTCAGATAATTTTTTGTTGGAGACTAGACAACTATTCTGTGCATCGCAGATATTAACAAGCCCTCTGATGTGCCTGGCGTCTCCTCATAGGTACAAGTTTGTAAACTGCTTCTGCCTCCCATGTCAGTCTTGCCAACTCTTCCACCAGATTCATTTCTTCATGACAAATGTGAAGATACATTCTCACTTCTGAGAGATGCTAAAAAAACCTACAAATCCAGTAAGAATGTCTTGATAGGATATTTCTGTAACAGTAAAGAAACCATTGTATGATTGATCCAAATTTCAGATATATCAAAAAATAAAACTAGGTGAATTGCAAAAATAATGTGATTCTAAACATAGTGCAGTATACATATTTCCAAGTGCGTATCTAAACTGAACACAATTTTCAGCGACTTCTTGTATGTTTGTTCAATAGCCTCTTCCTCCCAATACAATCATACTGTCTCCCCATGCACAAATTCCTCTCCATTGATAACTTCAAAAAGATCCAGTGGACACATGTATAGTATCCAGTCTCTGAAGCCAGATGACCTCTTTGGGTAAGGTATTTCCATACTAATTCTTACTAATGAAATAGGAACAACACCAACATTTACAATTCTCCATGGTGAGGTACCTCACAATTCTCCATGGTGAGGTACCTCGAGCATGAGAGGCGGGCTTGTGGCTTGATCTTCCCACTGAACTCTTAGATACATTTCTTCTAGTAAAATTCACTAAAATATGTACTCGTTAACTCTACCTCAACCTCCAACCCCCCACACATCTCTACACACAAACCTTAATCTACAAGGTCATCTAACTTTTGAAAATACTTCTGTGAATAATTCATCTATCACTTCTAGATACAATTTATTCAGTTCAGTGGAATCCTAAGAATTTCAACTTGATTTATCACCTTCATTTATTCATAAGTTTTATCAAATTCTTTAAATATAGAATTTATTCAGAATGCAGTACCACATTCACTTTTTCTAATCTTTGTTATACATTTTTAAATAGCCAAGAACCTATTATTTGGAGACACATTTTGTGATAGTTTTAAAACTTACTTAGAAGACTGGGCTTATCAAGGTAGATCCAATTCTGTCTGAAAATATGCTAAAGAGCTCCCTGCAGGTATAAACAATCAAAAACAACAGAAATATCACTTTTTTTTTCTTTTCAAGTCATGCTTGACAATTACTACCATTTTTGTAGTAGTCCTAGTCTATGTCATCAGCATGTATAATTTGGTTAATTTTCACCAACTGCACACACCTTTCCTTGTAAGCAGCATCCACATCAATAAAAAGAACCGCACCAACCTCAGGAACAGCTACAGCTCCTATTTTCACCCAGAGGATAGAATTGTCAAAACGAAGGAAAGAAAACTAAGATGGGGAAATGTGGGGTACATATACCTTTCTGAGTTGTACTGGTATATTTCTTGTCTGAAAAGGAATGGAAAAATAAACATACTAAAACTTGCTCAGCTAAATGTGATAATCTCTCTGAAAATACATTTTCAAATGGAGCAGACTGCAAGAATGAACAGTATTATTTTAATTTTTTATCACTACAAAGTAGCCATTGCAGAGTTCACCTTAGAAAAGTGATCGGGCTTGGCTCGGAACACACAGAAGAGGGAGTGGTGCTCGCGGTGTCAGCAGGCTGCTTTCCAAGAGACCTCTTAGTGTCTCCTTACCTTGGTAGATTTGCCTGGCTGTGGGTCTGGTCTTTAGCCTTTCCAGACTCTGCGAACTAGTTGTCTATTTCTAAGGGGCCTACTGATATTAAATACGCTTAAGGGACTGATTTTAAAAATCAAAGCCCTCATTTATTAATTTACATTAGGGAGCCAGGCACTTACTTGAGGCTTCTTAGCCAGCACATTCTCTCCCCATTTTCCTTTGGAGAAGCCACACAGGATTCATTGGCTTGCCCAGTGATTATCAGTTCAGAAAAAGACAAATTAGGTGTTAGGAGCCCCCCTCCATACTGTGATCTTGGTTCCCTTTTATTTTTTGTACAGATGCAAACCTGTACTTTGATGATTCTTTTCAGACCAACTCTGCTGCCAATCCAATGAACAAGCACTGTGAAGCCCTCAGTTCTTGAGAAATGGATCACTTTTCAACCCAGGAAAATCGTGTATTCATGGTGTTGTCAGAGAGATCAATGGGAGTAAGGCTTATACAGCATTCCAAATCCTTAATTTAAACAACTATTTATAAACTCTATTTGGTCTCACCAGCTGTGCCAAGTCTCTGCCCAGTGCCTCCTGCCCCTTTAGCAGAAGGCAGCTCTGACTGTAGCCTCAAAGGCTATTGCATTTCCTCCTCATGCCCATATTAACCACATGATCCAGCGTTTTCGCAGTGGAATGTAACAGGCATTTCTCATGCCCAGTACTTAAAGAGGTCGTGACCATTATCTGCTTTTACTTCTCCCGGCTCCGGTTTTCATGTTGTTTTCTTGGTTAAGCAATCTTCATGCCAGTTTTAACCTCTAACCAATGCAGTAATCACTTCTTTACCAATGTTAATAACTTGCAATGAAGAAATTCTTACATATTTGCAAAAGAACTCTTGTCCTTTATTAAAATGATTGCTTTATATGTCCAGATTGATCTGTCATGTGTTGATCTCAAATTCTTAGGATTATTATATACAGCTCACTGCTGATCATAAATGCTGACAATATTTTCATATTATTCTGCATAACTCTCATACCCTCTGTGACCTTCATTAAGACTGGGAAACGGGGGCAGGGGATTTAGCTCAGCGGTAAAAGCACTTGCCTGGCAAGCATAGGATCCTGACTTTGATGCCTGGTACAAAAAAAAAAAAAGACTGAGAAATGGGATTGCTTAAGAATTACTGAAATAATAAATGCAGAGTATTCGGGACACAACTTGACACTATTAACATAACACCTCAAAGCTTCAGTTTCGGTCAAATGAAAAACAGTATTTTATAATCAATGTTTTTATTATGAAGTTTTTTCTCCTTAATTGTTTTCCTCTTTAATTTTTAAGGTATTAATACTGGTATTTTTAAATTCATTCTCATAATATTTGAGGAACTTTTAAATAGAATTTATGGAAACATTCAAACATAAAGATATTAAAGGATAACATATTAAGAACAAAATTTTAAAGTCATTATTTCTAGCTATAATGACCTAAATAAATACTATTAAAATTGTAATTCCAATGAAATATGGTTGAAATTATTATATTAAGTTTTATATTAAAAGAAAAAATAGTAAATAGTGCAAATTATCAAAATATTCTTAATTCTTACCAAATACATAATTAGTGCATCAATTATTAAAATCCATGTCCATATATTTTAAAGTTCTTAATATTTTAAATAAAATTTACATGCAATTACCATAAAACATATTATTCTTTTTTGCAAAAATGCTATGCATTTATATTTGAAATAACTCATTAGAATTCATCATATAAAATAAAACGAAATGTTCCCTTTGTTATACCAACATTACTTTCAATATTTGGAAATATATATTCATGTATTACCAAAGACCCAACTAATGTAATAATATTAAAATACTACTAACATTGTTAAATATAATAATGATAATGATTTTTATTGATTATAAACAGTTCAAAATTTAGGAAGGATTCTAAGGTAGACACTCAGCTGTGCAACTTTTCTAGGATGAATGCAAAGCCATAGTCAAATGACAAGCTTTAGTCTACTCTGTTTGTTTGTTTGTTTATTTATTTATTTATTTATTTATTTAGTGGTACTGAGGATTAAACCCAGGGCCTTATACATGCAAGGAAAGAGCTCTACCTGTGAGGCACAACCAATTTTGTTGATTTTATTTTTTATTTAAGTAAATTTTATCCACAAAGTCAAAGTTTGAGGAATCTCTACTTAAGGAATATTCAATAATTCTCTTATAATTGTTAGTCTTGTTTTTGTTGTTCAGTGTAAATGTCACCTGTATTCAATAACACAAATTATCTAATAAGCATATTTTTAAAACATAAGTTTTGTTGTTTTAAATTCAGGAGTCGAATGAATCAAAATTTCCCAGATCTCTCAATCTGGAGAGTAGTATTTTATAATGCTGATTTTACAAAAATCTTTGGAAAGAACTTTTGTAGATAGCATGTTACTAAAAATTTTAGCTGACACAATTTAAATGTTTGAATCTGAGTGATTCATACAACTGACTTAATATTTAATCACCTAAGCATTTTCCCTTACTCTTGATTATTTTATTTAGAAATACAATTTCTCTTAGAATAATTTGGTAAATGTCATGTAAGCAATTTTTGAAAAGAGTCTTCTGTTACAAAACTGGCAGATACTAAACAGACAAAGTTTCAGAATAATTGATATGGACAACAGCAGTAAGAACTTAGACTCCCAGTAGGCAAGGCACCTGTAAAAACAACACTTCTAACTTCAATTTTAGTTCCTGGCTTCTGAACGTTGGGCATTCAAAGGATTTCACAATGAAGGAAATATTTACAGACTTGAGGTATAAAGGTGTTTTTATCATTAATGATTAGGCTTCACTACTAAATATTATAATTGCTGTTTTAAACAATTGCTTTTTTTGTTGAGAAATACACCATTTCTGTTTTAATCTATTATGTGTGTATGATTATTCAGAACATTTTAATGCTATTTGCCCTTAAAACATTCAAAATCAGATATTGTCAGAGGCAGAATATACTAAGAAAAAAATACCCATCCAGATGTTTTCATATTTCAAGGTTGTCACTGCATTAACACCCAGAGATATTCTGTTCTGGATTCTTAAAATATTAGTTTGAGTTACAGAAATGAACTCCATGCACACTATTCTCTTTTAGCGTTAATTTCCTTTGCATAACCTGTCATTACAATGAATTGACTTAGAGCACCTCACTCACATGTTAAGAGACAGTAACTTTTTGTTTTGTTTGTTCTGTTTTATGGAAGAAAGGGGATTTAAATTATATTTAAATGAAGTGATAAAAACATTAGGCCAGCTTTTAGATTTAAAAAATATTGAGAAGGTGGTCCAGAAAATTTGCTAAGTAGTAACCAACTTTCCCTATTTATAACATCTTGATTTAATGTAGCATATTTGTTATAACCAAGAAAAAAATAGTGATACATTTTTATTGATTAAGACCCATAAATTTTTAAAGGTACCTTTTGTCCCTAAGACCCTAATGTCCTTTTCATGCTCCAAGATTCCATCCAGAATTCCACAGTGCATTTAGGTTCCTTAAAGTAGAGACATTTTCTCAAAATTTGTTTGCTTTTGGTGATTTTGAAAGTTTTGAGGAATATTGATCAGATAGGAAAGTGGTTCGATTAGAATTTGATTGGTATTTTCTATCATAATTATTCTGTGCTCATGGATTTTGGGGAGGAAGACCAAGGAGATGAAGTATAATTTTTATTGGATTATCTCATCAAGTGTACATTATAACTGTGATTTATCATGACTGATGTTGATTTGATCACAGTACTTATTTAGTGTTTCTCAAATTGTTCCTATAAAAACATACCCTTTCTTTCCTCTTCCTTACTGCATCCTTTGAAAGGAAATTACTGTGTAGTCCACCCTTGAGGAATGGAGAGGTATGCTATAGAGGAAGGAATATTTATATAATTTATTTGGAATTCTGCACATGAGGTTTGTCTCTTCCTTAATTAATTCATCTATCCATTCAATTATTTATGCCAGCATAGACTCATTAATGTGCATTTTATATGTTGGATTATAAGTAAATATTTTGTTTCTCAAATTGTTCTACCTTCAGTCATTTGGAACTATTTAATTTCCGTGTGAGTGTGTGTGTGTGTGTGTGTGTGTGTTCGTGTAGTACTTGCTTTCTGAACTATATCAGGCTTATCTTGAACATTTCCTGTCTCAGTTTCAAATCTGTCATTTCTCCAAGGAACTTTGTTTCTCTTTATACAAGAGTAGTATTAGAAACCAAGATCTGGAAGTGATCTAAACTCATTTTAATTAATATATCATCAACTCTAAGATCTCTCAGATGACAAAACAAGGAAATGTAAGTATGTATACTCACACCTGTAGTTACACATGTCTGTAAATATTTTTGTGTGTAATTATCTTTATGTTAAACTATTATACTGATGGTTCCCTTTCAGATCCATTATACAATAGATCATTATAGTTTCCTTCCCTATTTAGTTGCAAACTACTAATACAGCAATGAGAACTTGAGTCTTTATCCATTCACTTAATTGATCAATTTCAGTACTTCAGGATAGACTTTAAACTTAATTGTCAACAAAATCTTTTGATGAAATATGTAGCAATATAATTCATCCATTTGTTAAAATAGTCTTTTTTTATATTTGCTGACATTGAGATTTTATTTACTTTTCACACAAGCCTTTTAACAGATACTTGTTTTTGCTCTATTTTTTCAGTTTGTTATCTTTTTATTCTCTAAACAATAATTTTGCAAGGTAAAAATAAAGTTGAACTTATCACTCTCATCAATTTGTTTTTGGTCTTTCATCTAAAAATTCATCATTAAGAAAAGATATTTTGTCATGATGCTGTATGTTTTTGAATACTAAATGATTTGAAAGAGAAACATTCAAATTTTTTTCTCTCTTTACTTTGCATGCTATTTGTTTCTTGTTAGGTTCTTTCTTTTCTCTATTGCAGTAAAATACAAAGAAAAAATTCACTAAGACAAGATAGCAAGTACACTGTGACTTTAATTTAATCATTTTTTTCTACTGGTGGCCAGAAAACTGCAGCATAGCACTTCGGAGTGCTAAGCCTTTTAAGGAGAACCAACATCTTCTGTTATGTTTTTCTTCCCTCTTTTTCTCCTGAATATAATGGGAGATTTTTTTCAGAGGCTGTCTTATGAGACCTAAGGAAATTCCTCCAGTAGGTATATGATTATCATAAACTCCTATCCAGGCATCACATTAAACAGAGGAAATTAACTGATGGCAACTGAACAAATTGTCTACGTTTTGCTCATGTTCTGAGACTTTGCATAAGGCTGAGTTTAAAGGTGAAGCACGAATGAACTTGGCAGTGGAAATTTCAAGGCAACCCAAGCTTCAGGCTGTATCATAGATAATTCTGGCTACATTTAGCCTGATTCAAAATGAGAATCATGAGCAAATGCAGAATTGAAAAACTCATAAAGGTTAATTAGGGCAGAAGTGAAGCATGTGCATAGTTGGGACCAAAGAAATCATAGTGTGTGAAGAGGTTAGTGCATTAAAAAAGAAGTCACGAGGTTGAAGACGCTGCACAGTGCCTGCCTGACAAGAAAGAGGCCCTGATTTCAATTCCTGATACCAAACAAGAAAAAAAAAAAAGGGAAGACAGTACTGGATCAAGAAGAAAGATGTCTTCATGGCACCTCAAAAATCTACAAAACACCACCGATGCAAGACTCAACAATGTAAGTATAAACATTTCATTTATTTCATTTATTTCATTTGAGAACAGAGCTCCTGCCACCACCACCCCACTGGGGAAGGATCCCATAGGGGGTTGTTTCTCCAAGACTCATTTGACCATGCTTAGTGAACCAGGCACTCAGAGGCCACTCTAGTCATTGTCCAGAGGACTGGTTTTGCTAGAGCTCCTACTGACTTCAGTATCATTCATGAAAGCCTAGTTTTTTCAAGGAGTGCAATGCAAGAATTGTGGGATCAGGGAGGCTTCCACCCAGATTTCAAAGAAAGGTCTGGAAAACCTCACAGTATATATTGAGCAAATATACTCACTGAGAACCCCCGGAAGGATGATGTGTAAAGCAGTGGGAGTAAGACTAAACCTTCAGTAGAAGCCCCAAGAAACTGAAGCTACAAGGAAACCAAGACATTTGCTAAGGAATGCCTGCAGCAACAAGTTCCGCCACCCTGAGAAAAACTACATGGGCTGCAATTGTCAAGGACAATTGTTTTTCTCACTGTTGAGACAAAATACTTGACACTCAAAATAACATGTGGAAAGGTTTGTTTCGCCCACAGTTTGTAGAGGTTTCAGTTCATAATCAGATAGCTCCAATACAGGATCGGATGGCAGATGGGCATTACAGAGGAGAAACAGTTCATGGCAGACAAAGGTAGCAAAACCCTGAAAGCCTGTGAGGTTTGGGGGGAACATCCAGAAATGAGACATAACAGGTTCATATACCCAAAATCTTTTAAGGTCATATCGTGCCACTGTATGTCCAAAATGCTGGACATAAAGATCTGGATTGGACTTATTATTTGCTCTGTTGTGTCTTGGTCTTTCCTTCTTTGTTTGATTTCTATTCCCTTATTTCTTCTTAATAAAATGGGAATATTTACTCTATTATATTATAGGAGCATGTAACTATATTTTAATTTGCATGAATTCACACCTAAGAGTGTTCCTTAAATCTCAGAAGAGACTTTGGACTGAGACTTCAACAACAGTGGAACTGTTAAGACTTTGAGAAGTAAGCCAGTTTTTTGTTATTGTTTTTGTTGTATACATAAGTTACACCATGTTAGATTAAATTATGGCTTCATTATTATATCTACTTGAAGACTAAGAATGACTGAAGGAGATGTGTTTGCCAAGTTGAGAAGAGGTGAACTTGTGGTGGTTAATCTTGATGGTCATCTTGATTGACTTGTGATATATAGGTTAGTGCAGCACACTTCTGTGTGTGGATCATGGAGATAAAACTTAGAGACTATGCTATGTCTCTTTTCACTCTGGCTGTGATCCTGATGGCATGAGGTGAGCCTCTGAATTATGATAGCTCTGCCTTTGAGCCAGACAGCCATGAACTAAAAGCTCTGAATCGCTGAAGCAAAATAAATATTTCCTTCTTTAAGTTGAATATGGCACTTATCATGCCCTGACAATGTAAAAGTGACCAACACAACAGACATCCATTCTTCTGAGAGCTGTGACCTGAGAGACTGTTATTGCTTAGCAAATTTCTACTTTCAATATCCTATGATCTGGTGTCACCATCTTGCCCAATTCTAAACTTTAATTTCTTTTGGAAGTTCAGAATATTACTCAAACTTCAACCAAATGCCCCTTCTTTTAGTCTCATGTACCTAATTTGGCTCTCATATGCTTCACTGCAAATAAATTTATGTTTCATTTCACATGTCCAAATGTCTATTTTTGGTTTATTTTCCCAAACTCAGATATCAAACATCTTATGGATAAAGCTGAAATTCCTTATGCTCCTACATTTTAATGGATATTTTTACATAAGTATTTAATTAGAAATAATGTTTTCTAATCTAGATTTCAAACATAGACCCATTTAAGTTGATTAATAGCAAAAATTCTTTAAAAATACTTAGCAGAACACTATAGAGATGCATCAATTAAAATCAATATTTATCATATAAGTAAATTATTAATGAAGAAACAGATTGTTACCCTGATAATTTTTAAATACTGATTAAAAGATAAGAAAATATTCCCTTATATGAATATAAAAGCAATATTTATTTTGATCCCTCCTTTCTGTTTTGGGTTTCAAAATCAAATTGAGGAAGATGCATACAATGCTATTAGGGACTGACAGAACAATAATACAGAGAGCACCATCAAGTGTCAGAGCACTGTCTAGATGCTGTACTCAATTTAAATCTGAAGAATGTAGAAGAGAATGAATGTTGAAGCTTTCTCAGAGGACTTTATGAAGGTGCCGGAGCTTGTACTTCATTTAGACGGTTCTGTTACAGGCAGATCATGTCAAGGAGAGAAGGATGCTGAGAATGAAAGGAAAACATGAACAAAGTGACTGGAGTGAAGAGGAATAGATCATACTCACTGGGCGGTTTTAACATTATTCCAGTTAAACAAATGACAGGATGCAATCACAATTCTATGATAGCTGCAATACCTTCAACTCTCCTGTTTATTTTTTTTAAATTATTATTGACACATATTTGCTGATTATGCTCACTGTAGGGGATTGCTACATATATATAATACATTTCAACAGCCCTCTTTTTCCTGTCTTTCCTCCATCACTCTTTTTTTCAGCATCAGATTCATTTATTTATCTTATAAGACCTTATAAATTTAATTATCAAATGTACAGATTGAAAATCATACTAACAGGCCAAGGAACATATGAAACATCTAAGACAATTGTACTAAGTCAAAGTACACTTTTGGATATATCATTCAAGTCATTGCAGTACCTTTCTTCTTTTCTTTTGTCTATTATCTGTGATACACATTTTTTCACTCGAGAGAAACATGCAGTATTTAAACTTGTAAATCAAGCTATCCATTAGATTAGTGGATCACACGTAATGATCTAGAGAATTTAAGTTTTTGAATGGTTTAGGTGAAAAAAATGATTTTAAAATAAATTTAAAGTATTGACACCACAGCTACAGTTGAGCCACTCAAGAAACCTCTTAGCAGCTGGCATTGTACTGTCCCTTGTGACTGCCTCAGATGTAGACAGATAATCTAACTGGATCTAGCAGAGAAAATTTTATGACTTTAATTTGATGATGGAAGTAAATTTATCCCCTATGAATAGTATGATGCACAGATGTCACATTTGCAATTTCCACAGTCATTTCACTGCCTGTGCAAGGGAAGGTGGATGAGAGAGGATCGCACCAAGAGGATCACAAGACATCAGAGCTGGAAAACGGATTAAACAGTGCTTGCATTCTAGCCTGTGTCTGCATTCTGATGTTACCTGAGCCTATAAATTCCTATTATGCACCCTATGGTCTATGGAATAAAACTAAAAGCTCACAAGCACAGCTCACTGGCCCTACAGTCTGTAAGGAAGAAGGTCTCATTGCTCTCCTCTTGTTTCCCTTGACATGTCCCCTTCCGTAGCTCAGGGCCTTACACACAGCACAGTGTTGTCCTAGCACATTTGAACTTGCTGTTTTCATTACCTGAAGTGGTTTCATGGACTATTCTTCTGTCTTGTTCCCTCATTTTTATTCTCCTTGCAGAAAGTATTGGCTTTTACATATACTAATAGCCTCTACCAATGTACCTGTTAAGATTTTTCATTGCCCAACTTTATTTTTCTTCCTAGCCTTTGAGAAGTATTATTAGCAATATTTATGACTTTTTTTTTTTACCTATCTTCTGTATATTAGAGTGTAAGCTTCATTAGAACAGGAACATTTGGTCTCCCATATTCATGTCTCTAGAACTTGAAACACAGCAAGTAATATACAGTAGATGTTCAATAATATTAAACTGAATCAAACTATTCCTCAGGCTAATTAAAATTCTTCCTTTTCTGTTGTTTTGTTGCAACTAGGAAGACTTTAATTAGATACATGCTAATGCAAGTGAAGTTCCCTAAAATTTAGTAGAGTATACAAAATGTTCCAGATGGAAAAAATATATTATAAATTATGCAACAGCTCTTTGAGATAAACTTTTGCAATTAAAATTTCCCAATATAAGAAGCATATATTACATAACTAAGAAAAATTGAAATAGCAGTTAATGGAAACCATTTGTATTAAGAAAAGAAGAAATAGCCAAGTATGAAATACATCTCATTTTTAAAAATTTTAAGATGTTTACTAAAAAAAGGGCCACCACATTTCTCCATAAATAGTATAGTATAGTTTTGGATTTCATAACCAAGAAACACTGCTAAAATTTAAGACAGATTCAATTACAGAGTCCTAGGGGATTGCACAGTAATGAGACTCAAGTGTCTAGCTTTTAAAAATATATCTTCTAATTTCATATTTTCAAAATCTTTTTTTCTGATAAATATTTGTTATTATTTTTCTGAAGGAAAAACCAAGCTTCAGAAATAAAAAGAAAAAAATCCCAAAATCTCACAACCAATATTTGACTTCTAAAACTAAAGTCATAATCATCAAAACTCATTAAAAATTGAATCTTTCCAAAATTTTAAAGCTATTAGTATGTACACAAACCTTGGGAACATTTTCTGAACAATACTCATTTGGAAAAATAGAGCTCAAGAGATATAGATGTGCTTATTGTGGTTATCAATACATGAAATAAAAATTTATTTATTGAAAAAAATAGAACACTGTTGTTTTACTGATGACTAACATTACCTCTGCTCTATTTAAAAATATATAATTATATAAAGAGAATAATAGAGAATTACACTAGCTTATAAAGTTATGTTAGCAAATGGTAGAGCCATTTGTTAAAATAATGCATTAAAGAATAGCAAGAGAGATATCAAGACAGAAGAAAGAATAGTAATATTTATTGTTAAGAATGACTGAAATGTAAATTTTAAGTCTTTATCAAGTATGTTATGTCTGTAAAGATTAAAAAGAAAGGTCTTCTTGACTCAAACCGTAAGTACAAAGGAAACAAAGGAAGACAATTATTCAACATCAAGAGACCTTTCTTCCAAACATTTTGTGGCAATAGAGAATATTCGAGGAAAACACTATATAGAGCCAAACACTATATAGATCCAACTAATAACAACTGGCACTACTTGTATCTAATAGTAACTTATTATTGTAGAGACGAGTACTAAGGTTTAGCTGATACTCATGTTAATTTTCTTCCTCAGATCATAATACAAAATAAAATCAAGATGTTCTCCAGGTTGTAATGTTTTATGCTGAGACTGGAAGATCCTTCCAGATTAGGTCTGAAAACAGATGATGTTTAGTTGTGAGCTGTACAAATGTCTCAAAGCCTTTGCAGCTGTCTGGCAAATTCAGCCCCACGACCCAGCCAAATGCCCAGGCATCTGTCAGGACTTACACCCAAGGTTCCGTCACCACAGCCACCAGGAAATAGGCGCGACCAGGACTAGAATGGTTGCACCTGCTCTTCTCCAAGTTATTATCCTGTTCAAAATTTTTCTATAGAACCAGCCACCACGTACCTCATTCTGATTTGGCTCTGTCTGAGTCCCCTGTGAAGGGCTTATTTTGAACTCTGTATCTGTAACTTCAACAACCATGCCTGCCCCTTTGTAGCAATGGAACACCGACTTTTTGGATGCTCCCCAAAAACGTCACTGGTTGCACGGTAGCAGGAACAAATATAATAATGGCAGTGATAATAACCATTACATTAGCTCTAACAATGTCAGTTTCAACATCTACAGCTACAACAATCTCCAATTTAGGACTCAGAAGACTGGCAGCAAATGCTGCATAAATACTCTGTCGCCACTTTTCAGCCTCACTGTTCTGTCTACTCTGTCACCAACCAGAGTGGCTTCCATGGATTTATTCTGAATAATTTGGGTAGAATAATAACAACAGTTACAATCTCATCACTATCCCTTTCTTTAAGGGGACACTTCGTGGGGCAGTTAGCTTTTGCAGAAACACCATATCAAGTCTTGGCCACAACTTTGGAAATCCATGACTTTGGAAAATGCCATGGCGACTTCTACTTTGTCCAGCATAGACCTCTGTGGCATAGAATACAGTAGTTAAAAATAGAAAAAGACTGATAAAATAGAAACCCAGTCAGAGAATAATAAAACACTAAATAGCAAAAATCTTTCTTAAATCATTTGTCAGGATGTGGGAAATCTTAAGCAATTTCAAAAGAAATAAAAAAGAAATAAAGTTATTTCAAGCAATGTTTAAAGCATAAGATGACACTAAGATTTTTTTGCCATTTGCTGCCAATGGATTAAAAAAATACTCAAAATCAACTGTTTGAAAATAGGAATTCCTCAGAAGTTAAATAAAGTAGATGTAGCCTTAAGAATCCATTAATTTCTGCCATTACTTCAAAATATAAAAAGATAGCTTCTAAAATTACTTCACAATCTTAACTGAACAGCTTTAGTATAGCTTTAGCAGCATAGGGAGCAGATTGAAACATTAAAAAGCCACCATTTTGCCATATTAGTTAATAGTTCAAGGAGTAGAAGAAAACCAACAGGCAGCTATAGCTTTGGCTACATAACCTCAGTCTATTAGTGAAATGTAAGGCTCCCTGAGGAACAATAGCTTCACTATACAAAATGTTGAGGGGGTGCTGCTGATGAATTTGATCCAGGTCAGAAGTCAAGAATAGGCAAAGCAGACTGACCTCCTGCAAAACCTGCCCTTTGCAACAACACACAGATGAAAAACCACCATGACCACTCAGCTTCCAGGTCTGGTAACAGGCTCTCAGCTATTTCTGGGACTCAGTTCAGTGAACATTCAACTCAGGACTGGCACTGACTTGCGATCAAATGACTTAGGATTTTCAAACTGCAAGCTTTGGAACTGGCTCTCATTTTAGAAACAGCACCACCAAAGCCACTTTTAGAAAAATAAATAAGCCTTTAGGAATCTTAGTGCAAGCTTTGGCAGCTCAAATACATCTGCACTTCACTTAAGCACTTCTGGTCCCTGGTTCGCATTGGTTGGATATACAGTATGTCTAATCCTATCTCCACAGGCTTTGAAATAGGAGGGTAACTCCTTCAGTTCAAGAAATATCCAACTGGAAAAACATCCATGAAAAAAATGATAAATATAGAAGTAGATTTATTAGGAGAACTCAATGCAGTATTCTTCATTTTGGGAGTCTATTTTTCTAAAGTTGATGCCATAATTATAATGCATCCCAGGAGATTTATAAAGTTAGTATTTGTATCTGCTGTGGAGTTGGAACTTTAGGCCACAGCATACTAAACAGCTTTTTCTTGTATAAGACCCATTTGAGTATTTTTCTTTTTTTGTGACATATACTTTGATTATATATCTGATAAGAAAAACCTACCTTTATAAATTGGTATCAATCAGTGTGTTTTTGATAAATTTACCATACACAGGTAAAAGTGCTTTGTTTCTTATGTAGACAAGATAACCTCTAATGTTTCTAGAAAAACCATTTTGTTCTTTGATAAATGCCTTTTGAAATATGCTGAAGGGCATCTTTTAAAGAGTAATATGCACAGTTGTATGTGTGTATAAAATATGTATTTATATAAGAATCTCCTTCCTCAAATTGTTTAGTATTTTTAAGAGTATTCCATTTTTCACATTTTAATTTTCAGATTTTTCATGGAGATAGAGTGATGAGCTACAGACATCAGGTCTTTGAAGTTGTTTACTTAGAAACCTGTGGGCACAGTTACTTGCCTGGATTTTTGGCTGTTTGAACTTCATTCCCTGTATTCTTTTTCATTTGTGTTTTTACTTTGAGCCTTGACCACAACTCCAAAAGAGAAATGTTGTGAATCTTGTCAAACTTTCATTATTCTGTATTGACCACTTTTGTAATAGATAAGAAAGGTTTTGTTAAAAAAAAATTGGACTGGAAGGCCCTTTCTTCCATGTGCCCAGTGCAGGTCAAGGGAGACAGACAGATCCATTTCTGCCTGCTGTGTGCTGCCGCTAAAAGCCCATGTCCTCTAGGTGACCAGCATGGGCAGAGAGAACCAGCAGATCTGCCTTCACCCTCAGGAAGCTGCCACAGAAGGCTCCTTCCTGCAGGCAGCCAGCAGGAGCAGGGACACACAGCCAGCTAAGCCCTGTGCATCTGTAGGCCACCATTGGAGGCCCTTGGTTCCCTCAGACAGCCATCACCCACTAGCCGAATCAGACAAACACACTCCAATGTGTCTGCCACCATTGTGGGAGTCCCAGGATAGACACACAGGCTGAAAGAAGAAACCCCACCTCCATGCACCTCTAATTATCAGCAAAGCCACAGTGTAGCTGCATAGGTCTAGAGAAACCTGCTCCACCTTCTATTATCTCCCTGTAAATCTGGAATTAGAGGAACCCAGGTGCCTGTCCCATACACTTCCTAGAGGCAGCCAACACAGGAAGTGCCTAGGGCCCACAACCAGTTTAATAGGGGGAACCAAGGAGAATGTCAAGACAAAAGAGTAAAAGGCAAACTGAGACCACTAGTCCACACAGAATAAGACTGGGAGATATAGTAATGGAAACAAATGGAAGTTACACACCTGGAATCTCTGACAGGATAGCAACTGAAGTAAGGAAACAACTTCATGAGATTGTAAAAGCAGGCAAATCAGAAATAATGTCTCAAGTAAAAGAAGAAATCACAAACATACAGAAAGAATTGTTTATCAGGTCTAAAGAAGACATAGACAAAAAAAGAGGAGCATAAAAAATGTTGGAAACCTTGAATGAATGTAGAAACAAATTACAATGCATGAAACAGATTCAAAGAGAGATGCAGGAAATTAAACATTCAATCAAAAGCTGGCAAAACCACTTGAGACTGAAGATAGACTTTCAAACCTTGAAGATATGATTGCAGCTAGTGATTGTTAAAGGAAAGATCTCTTAAAAATAGCACAGAATCAGGAAATAACAACTCAACCACTGCAGGATTATGCAAAGAAACATAACTTAGGAATGATAGCTGTAGGTGAAGAAGCAGGGGTCAACACAAATGGAATTAAAAGGATATTCATATAAGTAATAGTAGAAAACTTCCCAAACATAGGAAATGGACCTGGCTTGCAGATAAGTGAGATATATAGGACTCCAACTAGCCATAACCAAAGTAAATCTATACCCAGACATATAATAATCAAGATTCCAGAAATTTAGCACAGGAATAGACTATTAAAAGCTGTTAGAGAAAAGAGACAGGTTATCTATAAAGGAAAACCAATCAGCATCACAGCACACTTATAAGTACAAACCATAAAGTCAAGAAGAGTTTGGAGTGAAGTGTTTCAAACCCTAAAAGAAAACAACTTCCACCCCAGATTGATCTACCTTGCAAAACTATCTTTCAAAATTGATGGAAAAATAAGATACTTCCATGATAAAGAACAACTGAAGGAATTCATGACTACCAAAAAAAAACCCTACAAAGAGTGCTAAAGGATATTCTAGAAAGAGACAAAGATGACGATGGTTCTAGGAAGAGCAGCAGAGGAGGATCACCAAACAAGACAGGCAATTGAATAAAGGGGAAAATGGAGGGCCAACAACAGGAGGGTAGCGGGGCAGGGACAAACCAATGTATGCCAGTTGTAGCCATTAAAGTAGATGGCCTCTGGTCAGCAATAAAAATAAACATAGGGAGAGTGGATCAAGAAACAAGATGCATAGATACACTGTATACAAGAAACACATTTAACTGGAAAGGAAATTCATAGGATGAAAATTAAAGAAGAGAAAACAATTGTTTCATGTGATAGGAAACAAACAAACAAACAACAAAAAGAAAAGCAAGAGTAACTTGCCTATAAACCGCACAATGAATAAGAAAGATATTTTCATGCAGTGGAAAGCTTCTCAGCTATAGAGTAATCTCAAGGCTCCTCTAGGTAAATGGACACAACTGGAGATATGTTCTTGGTTGACACAGTTGGAACTCATATGCGTGAACCCTAACATAAGAAACAGAAGGAGTTAATGGGATCCAAAAGCAAAATAGTTAATGTAAGAGCAAAGGGGAGGAAATACCTGGGAGGGAAAGGTGGAAACTTCTGTCAATATCATATTGTCTTATCTTGAACTCTTGCATTTTTTACACAATTTTGTTAGGTTTGGCTTCGTTCTGATTTTATGCTGTCAGATGGTAGGGGCAGCTATTTTGAATATTTTGGAATATATTATGATAATCATGGTTTCCTATTATATTTCTTTGAAGTCTTATAATGCTTCCATTCATTGGTTTGACTGGTTTTATTCTGTTTTGTTTGATTTTATTATGTATGATGGTATAAATAGCTATTTTGAAGAAAACAAGACATTATGGTAGCCACTGCTGATTTACTATCACCTTGTTTTCCTTTTGTTCTTCTGTTTTAATTGGTTCTATCATATTGTGGTTTATTTGATTTTATTTTGTGTGATGGTATAGACAAACTTTTTGAGAGAAAAGAGATATTATAGTAGCCATTGTTCATTTCCTGTTATTTGGTTTTGAAGTCCTGTAATACTTTCATTCTTTTGAATGGTTTTATACTATATTGTTATGTTTGATATTCTTGTGTGTGAAGCTATGCTCACCTGTTTCAAAGAAAAGAGACATGGCAGCTACTGTTGATGTCTGATTGTTTTGTTGTGAAGTGTTGTGTTACTTGCATTGTTCTGTTCTGATTTGCTTTGTTCTGTTCTCTTGTGTTTTATCCTCTTTAAAATAAAAAAATTAAAAAAAAATTTTAAATAAAACTTCAGGAACATTTTGAACAGCAAAATGACTCTGTGAAGATAAAAAATACACAATTACTTCAGTGGAAACTTCTTAAATACTCCCAACATTATTATTTCTTATACGGTAATTGCTATCAACACAAAATAAAATGGCATTTTGCCTCTGTGTTAACCTCATTTAATAAATAAAGAAACAGTATGTTTAAAACTATATTACTTGTAAAACCATAAACTTCCCAGTGAATAAGGAGTAGACAATAATGTGCAGACAGACATGTTAGGCTGTGTCTGTGAGCTCTGTCTACAAAAGTACCAACAACAGAGGGAGTGAAAAAAAAGAGCCCTTTGGAAAAAAAATCCCTTACCCCTGAGTTAAAAGAAAAGGAATTAGACCAAGCTCTTATCTTTCAAGTTCTATTTCTAGATATAATCTGAATGTGGAATATCATTAGACATAGATGAATATTTTTACCAGTTTAATATGGGATATGCATCAAGCAAGCAGTTTCAGAACCATTTTCACAAAGGTATTAATTTTTTTCTAAAATAATATGGTATGCATACACTTTAGCAAACATTATCTGGTTTTGTTTATGAGTATTATAAAATAGTTTATTCATGTCCTTTCTAGTTAGAGTTTGTTCTTTGATGCATCAAAATTAAAAAATACATTTCTGAACATTAAATTTGTCTTTTAATATGTTTTATTACTTTAATCCTCAAATTCAGAATACAGAAAAGGACTCAGAATTGATTTTATATTCTGAAAATTGAGTACATTATTATGTCAACATTTTTAATGGCTGTTGCATTTTCTACAAAACTCAAATCCATTTCTTAGTTTTCATTGTTAAGCTAATTTGCATTTAAAGCATCAAATTCCTAGAAGTTTTGTAATAGAACACTTTGTGAAGGTATCCAACTGATGTCATTATTGTCATTGATTTTATTTTTGTCCAGACTGCCATATAAATGACAAGATTTAGTATATTAAATACATTTAAATGTAAATCAGATTATTCAAATCAGATCTACCTGGGATTTGAAAGTAATTGGCATAGCTTTGTGCTACTTCAATCTGTGTTTATAGTCTACTTTCTGGTGAAATGGGACTCATGATGGTGATTTTTTTTTATTGGCCAAGACTTTGTGGGACCAACATGCTTGGTCACTTCCACTGAACACATTATTTTACTACCAGTACCATGCATCCTTTTAGCATGACCATGCACTTATACACCATAGAAAAGTCAAAAATGTACAGTTCAGAAAATACCACTTATCTCAAAATGCTACATAATTTAACAGAGAAGCACCTTTTTTCTATTACAAATTCCACAGTCCTCAAAGGCTATTGGCATTTTCTGACATCCACTATGACATCTGTTCCAAATGATTCTGCTCCATTTCTCCCTGTGTCAAAAATTATACAACTTCTATGTATAAACTGAAAGACTAGAAATAATCTGTGACAAAGTGAGTGTGGCTTATAAAGGGATGGCTGCCCTTCTTTCCCCTCTAACAGGTAACATCTAGCAAGGTGACAGGAAACTGTAACACGGACTGATTCTGCATAATCAAGGGGAAGAAATTACCTGGAGCAGCTTGGCCTCCAGATCTCTGCTGTCTAGGATAGTTCTCCAGCTTCCATCTGAAATCATTCTCAATATGCGAAGTTTCACTTTTGATTAGGAATGATCAGGGGAACAACAAGAAAGCAGAGCTTAGCATGCCCCTCTCGCTAAATCCTAATAGGAAAAGCCAAAATAGGGTCTTCTCCTGCCAAATCATCAGGACTCAGATGCACAGATAGGGTTTCATTAGCAGAGAGAGGGACTTTGCCACTTATATTACAAGAGAAATGGAGCCGGGAGTGTCTGAGACTTACTGCAGAGGTGTGAGTCGGGTGTAGTTGAACACACCGGACAAACAAGAATGCCAGCTCTTCCCTACTTTTTCTTTTTCTTTATAAGCAAACATTTTGTTTGATTTTCATTCATTCCACAAATATTTTGTTTTAATTTTTAAAGATTATGCTAATCCGTGGGTATCAGAGCTGTTGAATATGTCACTGAGTGACTTAAATAGTTGCCATTGCCAATTAAGTTTTTATTTTTTTTAATATGACATCTCCATTATCTTTTCTCATCTAATCACTTATCAGTTTTATTTTCACCTTCCTTTCACTGAGATGCAATTCCCAGCACTCACAATGTAAGGGAGTAAAGGTTTCATTTAGCTTATGATCTGATAGGTTCCAAGGCAGGCACCTCATGGTGGAAGTGTGTGGTAGAACCAAGCTGCTTAGCTCTTGGTGGCTGGAAAGCTGAGCTGGAGACCAGCGGCAGAGAGGAAAAGTCGAGGGGCCATATGTAGTAGCCAAGGCCACACCTCTGTGACCCAAGCCAAGAACCTGCTTTCATTTCTTAATCCAATGAATTTGACATATCAGGATTAATAATCACACCACTGTTTCCCAAATTAAAGACTGTGTGTGTGTGTGTGTGTGTGTGTGTGTGCAAGTCACAGGAATATCCTATTAGATGAAGATTATCATTCAGTAGGTGGGGTCATCAAGGAGAACAAAATTGAATATTTTTAATAAGTTCACATTGTCTGTTGTGACCAATTTTCTCTAACTATACTATGAGTAAAAGATCTAAATGATCTTTTCCTCCTATTTTATGATTTTTGAGTGTTTATTTTTTGTACTCTCAAAACTGAATACCTCACTGTGATCTTTTAAAAAGTTTTTACTTATTATGCCCTGTCATTTCTCATACTGATATTATTTTACATAATCCTGCCCTTTCCTTAATACCATGTTCTTTAATATGCATCATTTTATGTAACAAATATTTATTATTTACTTATTTACTAAGATTTGCTCCCTGAAACCACTTTAGAGGAATACCGCATTATCGCACATTTCAATTTTGGCTACTTTCCCAGATCCCATTCTAACATTATTTTTTCTTAGCTCACACCAAATAACTTAATAATACTTTCTCCACCCACATACCACTCACCACTCCATTACAAAATTAGAAATAATTGTATAATAAACAGAGACGAGGACTCCTACTAGTTTGGATCTTAATTGTACCTGAAGGCCCATGTGCTAAAATCTTGGTATCCAGGCCACAAAACATTTGCAGTGATGGAAATTTTAATGGGAGACCTTCTAGTCATTGAGTGGCACACTTTTAAAGAGGACAGCGGGACCTCAGTCCTTTCTTTATTTTTGCTTTGTATCCTGACCATAATTTGAGCATGCTTTGTAATAAGAATACTTTGTAGCCTCCATAATAAGATGTTGCCTTTAAACAGTTTCAAAAGCAAAGAACCAGCCACCCACATGCTATCTCCTCCAAACCTGTGATTCAAAAGCATCTTTTTCTTTTATAAATTGTTTAGTTTATGAATTTGTTATGTTAATATTAAGGTGACTAACAAAACTACTCATAATCAGGCTTATAGTATGTCGGATAGTATTGCCAAGATTGGTTGTATGGTTTTATCTCCTCTACTTTAACAAATCTTAAAAACTTTAAAAGTAATTAAGATATAACTAAGATAGCATTTAAAGCATATTGGACTTGAGGTACTTGATGTTAAAAGTAAAACCAGGACTTATATGAAGAAAGAAATTGCATTAAAAAAATAATGGGAATATTTAAAAAATAACAAGGAGAGAAGAAAAAGAAAGTTTTTGCTTTGGCTAGCTTTGATTCCAAAGAAGGAATTCTTGACTTTCTAAATTAGTTTTTTAGTAGAATTACAAAGACAAAGGAGCCAAAGCTCCATCGTATTTGAAGTTCTTGTCGCCAGTGTACATTATCTGTTAAATCAAAACGATTTCTGAACACCCATTTAGCCAAGCTGTTCTTGAAAGTAAACAGGAATTCCTAATTTCATGAGGACAACAGTAACATGATAAAGAAGATAAAGACAGCACTGAAGAGGAAAGCAGATCTGTACAAGGTGTGAACAAAGGTACGCTGCAATCCAGTGGAAAAGCAGGGATCCTCAGCGCCATAAACTTTGCTTCAGCACTTAGCAACAGTTTGACTGGTCTTAATTTTTTCCTTGCAGTCAGCGGAGAGCTATGGTTAAGATGCATGTGTTTAAATTTTCCATAAACCATGGATCACAAAGAATATATTCACATGACATTTTGTCAGTTTCATTGGCGTGCTATTGTGCTGCTTCAGCTTCATGTTTTTAAGAATATCATAATGAAAAATAAAAGTCAGCTGTATGGTTATGATCCCAAGACCAAGGCTCAGAGTTCTCAGTGCAACCTAGTTCTTTTGGAGAACAATGAATGCTCATCAAGATCTAATCTCACAGCATTGTTGATAATGTTTTCTGACCTTAATAGAAGTGGGCAAGCTGTTTGCAACCAGAATCACTATGCTGAACTCTGAATATAATAAGGGCTTACTAGAGTATTTAAAAAGAAACATGCATAGAAAACTGCCTGAGAATGTGCTGACGGTTTTGTCTTCCATCATGAAAACACTGCACTATGACACTTGGTTTCTGGTATAGAAATTTCTGTGAAATACAAACATTACAGTGTGTATTCACCATCTCATTCACCAAATGTGGCACTGTCTAGTTTCTATCTCTTCCCAAAAGTTACACCGAACAGAAAGGCAATCATTTTGCATGGATTCAGGACTTTAAGGCAACCACAGCGGAGGCACTAAAGACACTCACAAAAGGAGACTCAGAGCAGCTTTGGTAACAACAACCGCATCAGGGTGGTCGAAGAGAAGGGGTGCATTTCGAGAAGATTTAATGACAATAAGCCTTACACTGTAAAACTTTCTAAAACAAATTAAACATTACCATATTCTAAAACCATCACTCTTACAACCTATACATTTGCACTCCAAAAATACTCAACAGCATAATAACAAATTAAATGAAAAAACACTTAAAATTATAAACCATGTCAATTAGAATTTATTCCAGATATGAAAGGCTGGTTTAGCACTTGCAAAACATCAATATAATCTATCAAATGAATAGGCTGGAAATATCATACAATCATTTTAATTGATGCAGAATAAAATACTTGGCAAAGTTTAACATTGATTTCTAATAGGAAAAAATTTTTCAGTACTTTAGTAATAAAATAGTACTACCTCAGTTTAGCAAATAAAATTTTTAGGATATTAATCACAAAGGACCATGATCATACTGATGATCGACTACTAGCATTCACCAGTCATGTTCAATACAGCAAATTCTAGCCACTAAGGTGAGCCAAATAATAAGACACAAATTAGAAAGAAAAATAAGACTGGTCCAATTCGAAAATTATATAGTTGGCTAGGTAGAAAATCAAGTGTCTCTTTAAAAAGAGCAAACAATCTAAAACAAAACTCCCTATAATTAAGAAGTGAATTTAACACATTTAGCAGGATGTGAGACCAATTATACTCCTCTAAAATCAACACACAACAGGGATGCTTTTCAATACTCAAAATTAAAATACATCAAAAAATAAAAATAATTTTAAACCAAAATTTAAAAAATGATACCATGTAACATCAACCACTTCAAATGCTCACACATAAAGTTAACAAAATGTATAATATATATGCTGAAAATATGTTTTTACTGGACCAAATCCAGTAAAAATATCAATTGTCTTCAAATTATTGTAACGATTGCATGAAATTCATATCAATATCCAAAAACAAGTCTTCCCAGGCCAGAATAGTTGTGATTCAAAGAGTCACCCTACTATAACAAGGAACTATTAAAATGTCACAACCTCTCTTCTCCTTTTTAAAACTCCATAGACAATATTAAAGTAGCTGTCTCAGTGCATGTTATTAGCTTTCTGTTTCCGAGTATAAGTCCTATTTCTTCTCTGAAGTATGCATATCCTAGGGGACCTAAAATTGAATTGATGTTCATTTTCATAGATATCATCCAGGCAAACAATTCTCAAATGTCAGTTGCATCAAATAGCTCTATATATTGTTTTATTGTAGGAGTATACAAAGACCAAACAAACATATATACCACTCTTCTGTATCTCTCTCAAAAATGAAATAAATATTATGTCATCCATCTGTATAAATGAACAGTCTCCATGTTTTCCAAAATGGTATGCATATATCACTACCATGTTTTTCTTTCCTTGTCACATAAATCATTAAGTTATAGTTCATGTGTGTAGCATATATTCATTTCAGAGTGATCATATGAAATCTGCAAGACACTTAAGGGTGCTCTTCCTGTAGATATGAAACATTACCTTCTGACGCTGTAATTTTTGCAGCGTTTCCCCAAGAGGGGGTTTCTTAATAGGCACTATAAATTTAACAATTTGAGTGATGAATTATGTGTACTTAATAGCTTTCATAATACTTAGCTTCTATAAATCACATTGCAAATAAGCATATTAAATGCCATTAACATGTTGCAAGAAAACTGGGACAGTCTTAAACACATTTACTTTCAATCTAATTTGCTTATGATTTCTATTAGTAACATTTTGTTTCAAGTCTCAGAGGATTTCTGTTGAAGGTCTTCCTCACTCTGTGGAGCACCCTTTGAAAACACTGTCACAGAGTTGTTAGATTTTAATTTTTACTGTAAATGTTTAGAAAAGCAAGTGGCCCAGAAGTATTGCATGTACGTGTGAGGAAGTGGTATTTGTGTATGTATGTGTGTTCCTCTTATTAAAAAAGTTACATACATGATATTATTCTTTACCATTTATATCTCTTCAGCAAATCCTAATAACTCTGCCTTCCATGTAGATCAGAAATACAAAGTCATCCCATGTCACATTTCTCCAAGCCATGATTATTTCCTAGATTTTTGAAAGAGCCAACATATCTCGTTTTGTTTCTTCTGGTTTTCCATGTTTCTACAAAGTTGTTAGGATAGAAAAAAAAATAAAAAGAACCATGTGACTTTTCTGTTTAAAATTTTACTTTAAAAATTTTTTTGCAATACTGGAGCTTGGATGAAAGGAGTTTTAAAACTCAGCTATATCTTGGTTAGTTAGAGAGAGAATTTCCACTAACTTGCTAAGCTACCCAGGCTGAGCTTAAACTTTCAATTCTCCTCTCTTAGTTTCCAGGAGAATTACAGGAAACTGCCACCATCATTGGCTTCTTTGAAATGTTCTAATGATTTCCAGTATTTTTAGAACAATTCTTCACCGTCTATTATGTCAAGCTGCCTTGACACATGGTTGGTTCTGAACCTTGATGTTGTTGAGGTTCACCTATTGCTCAGGCTTTAGCTCCTAGCTTGTACCCTCTCATTTATTCTACAAACTGACCTTGGTGTCATTACTTGAGCATTCATTGTAGGTTTCTTTCATTTCAAATGTACTACTTGCTAGTCTCATCTGCCCAGAATATCTTTACTTTGCTGTTATATAAATATTTGCTTTCTTCTTACTATTTAACTTCCTGGTCAAAACATTTTCTCCTAAGAAAAGCATTATATTACATGTTATACTTTGACAAACTATTTTAAAAATTACCCCCTTTTAGCCTCTTTCTTTATTATTGATCTTGGTTATTTTCCTCGGAAAGAACACTCAAAAATATCTGATCTTATATTATTGACACTTTAATCTGCTCTCTTATTCTTTGTCTTCATTGTAGCTCTAAAGACCCAGGAGAATATGCACCTGGTTTATGTTTTCATCACCATATCTGAGAAACCAGTGTAGCGCCTAATATATATCAGATGTTCAAAAAATATGTCTAAGCTAGTGAATTAATCACAGTGCACATGATGGAAATGAGGTCAACAAGCCTTTTGGTAGGAAGCGATCTTCAAGTAATTCAGATGAAGAGAAGATTGGTTGCAGTGACTGAATTTAAAGCACCTTTGGCATTGATTATCCTGAGGACCTCAGATAATAATTTAACCTATTCAAATCTCAAGACCTTCAATGATAGAAAAAGAAATATTATGCTTACTTGAAGGTTTAGAGCATTATAAAATTGTTTGGAATTTTACAATAGATTATTGTGAGAATTAATGGCATTTTTAGATTCAAGAAGGATTCTAATCTAATGCTGATAGAGTGAAATATTTTAGAATAAGAATATATGATAGAAGCAATTCCTGGATAGAGTCAGAGAAGTGACACTTATTTAATAGATTCTGGCAGGGGGACGTCTGCTATTCCTTAGTGACAAAGGGCAACTGCAAAACTGTAGATCATTATATCACAGTGTCAGAAGTGGGTATAGGTATTCATAATTACCTTGTGGTATCTTTTAGTAAATTACTTTATTAGTTCAGGAATTATCAAATAATGATTTTCAGATGTATTCACTTTAATTATTTTCAGGGAAAAGACATATAATTTTATTAAAAAATATTTCCTGGACTAGGTATACCCAAAGGAAAATATTAATTAATGAATAAACAACACATTTTTGATAGAATCATGCCAGAAACAATCTGTGTCTGGTTAAGTGTATCTTGTATCCCACATCCCTTAATCAACGTGGAATGTGCCATTTTTGTATGAATTTCTTTTACCAGTTTTCTTTGAGATGTTCTATACACTTGAAGAAAGCTAAGAAATGGAAATCATGACATCCCAGTCACTGCTTTACTCAATTTAAGGGTGCTAAAATAATACCCTAAGCAAAGAAATTATTTTAACTGCTAGCTAAATTATAGCAGTAGCGTATCTTACTTTAAAATAATAATATGGAAAATCTATTGTTTCCACATATAGTAGCCATCATGTTTACATGCGGATGGTATCATTTAATCCTCACAAAAAAACAAGTATTGAGTGTTGATATTATGCTCATTTTTATCAACCAGAAGCTGAAAAGGAAAAAATGAGAAGAGAAAAATGTTTTGTGTCATAATATACAGTAACACAAGAAGATTTTTCTTGATGAAAAAAATTACAATGTTGGCTTAGAATTCTCTATAAAATTCATTAATTTAGGTTTTGCAAGACTATTTCAAAAGAATGAAAGTTCCACTATTACACTGGCAAAATTATTTATAAAAATGTCTAATTATGACTTTAGTTAGCTAACACAAAAGTTTTGCCTACAAACTGAAAATTCATATTTTAGAAGTTCAGTGAGGGAGTTCACTGGATTGTTGACACGACAATTTTACAAATCACTGAAAACTGATTTTCCATGTTTTCCTACTTTTCAATAATAGCACATTCTATTTTACTTCAAACTCAAGGAAAATAAGGTCAAAGATTTACTTTAGAATTTGTTAACAGGACCTAATCAACACAAAATAAACTCCATGTAAGAATAAGTCAAAGCATATTAAGTATCTGGTAAGAAAGGATTGCAATTTTACATAACAATTCTTATTGCTCTATTCTTAAAGCTTTAATTTTCAGAGTTGATTGAGTTCAAATTCTGTTAGTATGAACAAATTTTCTGTAAGTAGATACTGGTGTGTGTGTGTGTGTGTGTGTGTGTGTGTGTGTGTGTGTCTTTTGGCTTTTTAGATAATCTCATTTTCTTTTCTTAGAGTATTTTATTCTGTTTTCCTGTCTTCCATTGCTCTGTCCCTTCCACCCTTTCCTTCAATTTCCTCTCTCTGTCCTTGCTTGCTTTTATGTATTCATTTATATTTTTCATGTTATTTACACATTGATCTTCAATTCCTTAAAGCTGTAACCCGAAGCAAAAACAGATACAACCATATAAATGGAAAAGCACAAAGCAACTACTAATGTGAAAAAGGAGAAGGAAGAAATAATACCCTTTAATAAGCTTGTTAATTACTCCTTAAATCTTTCTGAGTTTGTCCTAAAGCTGGATGCTAGGTGGGCTCTTTTTTCCCACTCTCTTCTCCCAAGGACGCTTAAAAGTCTCGAGTGGCTTTTATAATAAAGACTATTGATATTTTTACTCTAAATTCTGAGAATTCAGATTGACTTCTTGTCTGTGATTTGTACAGCTTGGTTTCGTCGACCTCTCTCCCAGGCTCTTAGCAATACCATCACACTGGGCTTTTTTCAGGTATTTTCGGCAGGTGCCATAGCAGGCTCTGCACTTGGAAATTCATCCTGGGCCCCTGAACCTTTTTGACTCAGCACATGCCTCTTTCTCTTTAGATTTCCTCCAGAAAGTACTGCCGATCTCCCATGCTTTCATAGCACAACATTACTTATATGTTTCCACATTTGACATATATTTCCCTCTCGCAGCAGACCTAACTTTCATTGAGTCTGGCATTTTGCCTCATTTCTCTTACCATGTCATCGCCAAGAGATCAACACAGTATACCTCATAGTAGCTACTAATTTAATATTTGTGTGATGTACAAAAGAATAAACAAGTTAGATATTATCGACTTTATTTTCTGGTTCTATTGTAACTTTATCCTTTGTTATTGTGTTAATGATACTGATATCTTATTGTCTTATTTTTTCATATAAAAACTGAAACAAACCCAACAATTGTGAGTTAGTATTCAATGAAAATGTTATGATATAGGGATGATTTCTGACACTGTTTGTAGTGGAAATTTAGATACTTTCCAGTGTTTTCTCCTATCTGGCAATCTATTTATGACTATTTGCATAGTTTTAACTAGTTAACTGAATGATGAAAAACAACTTTATTGATACATATATAAAAGTAACTTACATAGTGAATTATATGAAGCCTTCTATAATAAACCTTCAAATGAAATTCACTTTTTCTTTTTCCTTAGGCCCTGAGCCCTTGCCTAAAAGAGTCAGATGTGTGGAATTGTTCATGTTGCACAAGTGAATGGTAAAAGGAACAAGGGGAATAGTAATAACCTACCTACTGTGTGCAAAACACAATGCAAATTGTTTTTGTAATGTTATCCATTTAATCATCATAGCAAATCTTTGATGCAGGATACCCACAAAATATTGAATTATAGAGTAAACACCCACAAAAAAGAAATTAAATTATAGACAGCACATTCAGTGCCAGCCGTAGAGCTTCTAAGATCCCAAGACTGACAGTCTAACACCAGATGGGACTTTATTCACCAAGAGAAAGCCATCGCCTTCCCTGAAGCTTATTTCTCTGCTTATGTTAATGTACCTCTTCCTTCATTCCAGGAGAATACTGTCCAAGCAACTGCAGCATACATGTTAGGAAATCTCCAGAAGTCCTGTCAGCTCATCAGGAGACATCATTCACTGACAGTTTGTTCCTTAGAATGATGTGAGTCTGAACTGCTTGCTTCAAAATCCTCACTTTGCCATTTTCACCAATCTTTGATTAATGTACCTTAATATTTATATATTCCTGCACAAGTGTCTGCCTGAATCCAATTTTAGCCAAACTTAAATTCTAAAAAAAATTGTTTTACTCCTCCCACAACACTGCCAAAGTTCTGTTGAGATGTATAAACTGTGAATTGTCCTGATGAATGAAGTTTGTAATTAAAGTAAAAAAAAAAAAGTTCTGTTGAGATCATGCTTCCCTTCACCATAAAAAGCAACAAATTCAGATTTCTTTTATCAATCTACTGTATTGATGATATTTGAAAGACACTAATCATTAGGTAGAAGAAAGATCAAAGAAACATATGCTTCAGTGATAAATGAATGCCACCTGAATGCACTTCAATGGACACTAAAACTATATTAATGGTAATTAATTATAATTATTATAATTATAATTTATAGGACTGAACTTTTATTTTTTCCACTAGAAAAAAAAATTTTATCAATTTTGTTTAAACAAAGTCCAAAATTTTATATTTCTAATTAATTGTAGTCTGATAATTTCCTGAATTTAAAGCAATCATAGAGCATAGTTTACAGCGAAGCATAAGCAATTTTTATTTTCATACAGAAACTTAAAATTTCTATATAACACAAATCATAAGGCTTGCTACATACTCTTAGAAAATGAGTTATTGTTTCTTTTCAACACTTACTCTGTGTTGTTCTTTACTCTGACTCAAGAATATATGTATAGCTTATGGTTCATTCACTGCTAGCGAAAAATAAGCTAAGGACATTCTCCTTTTCATAAATCTAATGTCAAGCCATTGCTTTAATATAATAATAATGCTGTTACTATACATTTTCATATATTCTTAGTCTTAAGTAAACATAGTTACTACTTTATTTTACATATTTGAACATTTTATTCAGTTTAATGAATTAACATTCTGAAAAAACATGTTTTTGCTCTTTTTTTTGTTGTTGTTACGAGGTATTGAACACACGACCTTGTGCTTGACAGACAGGAGCCTGTGCTGCTAAGCTAAATTCCTAGCCCTGAAAAATAATGTTTATTTATATTACTTTACTTACATAACAAACTTCTTTGGTTAGAGTCAAGTGCTCTTTTAAAGATCATTTCTAGATGAAATTATGGTGGAGAGTGAAGTTGTGGGAATTTATACAAAATAAAACAGTTTCAATATTCTAACCTGGAGTGTTAAGACTCTAATAACACAGAGACAAATTTCAGAATTATGAAAGGTGATTTGTCTTGTTACTTGGGTACAGGCAGCTTTTAACCTCTGTTAACGCCTTACACTCCATGGTAGATGTGCTACACAATTGAGCCTTTGGGAATAAAGGATTTATTCCCAAGTTGCTGGAAAAACTACCACACAGGTTTCCTCAGTTATCACTATTTCCAGGAATTTCTGCAGCTAAACAAAACTGTCTTTTCTGGCTTCACACCTGAAACAGAGTACATGGAATGGCCTATCAGCACAAGCCCAGTTCTCTTCAGATGTGGCCTCTGAAGGTCCATCCCCAATCTAGACTCCTCTACCCTGTGCTGGGTTGGCTCCTGCAGGTTCCTTTAGTACTTTACACTTCAGCTTTTCCCTTTGCACTTCTTAATTCTTTGTCTTCCCTTCCATAGGTTATTGCTCCCAAACATACTTTTTAATAAACACCATGCACATAAATCTACACGTTAGAATCCTGTGAAACTTAAACTGTAATAATCTTAATTTCCCTACCTGTGATACTGGGCTAAAAATATTGCTTGTTTCATAGAGTTATATTATTCCCATGAAAAGTGTAAATATCTGTGAAGAAAATGTAATTGAAAATTAAAATTATGGCCATCTTTATGATTAGTTATATCCAGATGTTTTCTGTAAACCAGGAGGGTTCATATTAGTCAACTTAATAGAAATCCAATAGTTATGTTAATGAAAAAATATGTAGCTACCATCACCTATGAGTGACATTTCACATCAACATTTATACTCCTTTATGAACGCTCAAATAACCTTAGGGTGTGTATCACACAGTATTTCCTTTACTAATGAGTTTGTTCTCAAAACACAGTGAGTATTTACTTTGCATCATTTTGCAGCACATAGTACATATCTCGCTAAAGGCTGTTTTGACATAGTTTCAACACCAAAGAAGTAAAATCAGTTTGAAGGCACAGCTTGTGTAAGCTCTTTGGGGGACTGACATCCTCTTGCTTTTTTAAATAAACTATCTGGAATATAGCCCAAATCTCCTGATCTGGGCATAGTTGTCTACCCCTTAGGGCAATTCAGTCTTTTCATCAGTGTTACCGAAGTTCCTTGTCTGATCCTGCTGGGCTCTGGAGAACGCATCTCAATGAAAGAACATATTTTTTCTTGTGTAACCTTTTAGCTAAAATATTAAATTTAAAATGCCTGTCTTAGATCACCAAGTAATAATTTAGAAGATCACTTTAGTATCTTGTTCTGTAAACAATTGTGTTCAAGTTTATGAACGTGCTCACATTCTTTTTTAACATGTAATTTTTAAAGAAATCTTTTTTGCTGATACTTAGAGAAATAATACCCATTTGCTTTTGATTTCATAATGAGAAAATGGAAATGAAGAATTGAAACAAGGACTATCAATGGATCTTCCAAAAACACAAAACAAATCTTTCAAAGTGTAGCATTATTGGATTGAATAAAAGTCTAATGAAGGATCTGTGCCAGTAGGATGAGGGTTCTATGCAGGAGCCAAGAAGCAATGCTCGTAATATGGACGAGGGTTCCCCCAAAATATATTACAGCCATCCTAGGCAACAATGAGGTCCCCAGCTCCTCTGACGATGAGAACACCTGAGCTTATATCAGGAAGCCAGAGTGACAAGCTTCTGGAGATTAAATAGTACATGTCTTCCCCTCCGGAGGCAGGAGGCAGTGCTCAAAGTAAGGACCAGAGCTCCCCCCAAGTGAGCAGCGGCCACTCTCAGCAACAAGGTCCTGAGCTCCTCCCATGATGATGGCTGAATTCATATCAGGAAAGATAGCCAGACAAGCTCCTCCAGGAGAACCAGTGGCTCCAAACAACAACAGCGCTTAGGAGAGTCCCCAGTACCACTCTGCTTCTCTCAATCTTCTTTTTATGCTGGCAACAGTCTTCAGTTGAGCTGATGTTTACATTGGCTACCAGTTACCAATCCACTACAGGTATTTTATGACAACTGCAGACACTGTTATACCACAGGATACTTCTTGTATATTAATAGATACCCTATCATTATAATGAATATATTACAATTGTGATATAAAAATTTTTACAAGTAGCTTTGAAATACTTCATTTTAGATTCAGTGTTTCTAGAATTGAGTGGATGGGTGAAGACATTCTATGAAAAGAATAATTAATTCAGCAATATCTTTTATGTTTTACTAAATTTCTCAGTAACCTAGAAATACTAAAACAGACTAGATGTGTTTATCCTGAAAACAAGAGATTACAGACTATCAGATGCAACATAATAAGGAGGTCTTGTCTGCTTTAACCATTACCAAATAAAGAACTTGGCAGTAACTGAGTGTTAACCAATCAGCTTTTTTCCTGTATTATTCTGTTTCCTTGCTCCTGCTTTACAGTGCTCCATCCTGCCATTGCCCATTGGGAATGTTCATTCTACTTTGTAGAGTTAGATTGGCGGATACCCTGATTCATTTGTCTTTAGAGATTGCTTCATAAAGAAAGTGTAAAATGTTATTCAGTAATTAAAAATTCTTGACTAAACTAAATGCTATCGCATGTTCTTTAATAAATTTCTCTTAATATTATAAAGATGTTAATCCTGGAAAAGATGATCAGTAAAATCACTGTAACTCTAATTAAAACCCCAAAAGATTTGTTTGGGAGAAGCATTTGACATATTAATATAAGATGCATGTAAGTTAAGAAAAATCTAAATTTTTATGTCCATATCTTGTACCCTAACCAACTACTTCAGAGATAACAAAATGTGATGAATTAACTATTCTTATTCTCCTATTATTTTGTTATGAAATTTTGTTTTACCTTTTTCTCATTAAAAAACCTGAAATATAATCAAAATATTTGACCTACTTGATATTAAAACTTACACAAAAAGGATAGTAATCATAGATATATGACTACAAATAGCCCATTCTGTTTCTGCACAATTTAAGTTAGAAGAAATTTAGAGAGAAAAGAACAGACCATTTAAGAGATTGTTGAAATTACATCTGCAAAGGGTAACTGAATGTCTTCCTCCCACTATATAAATTTTTAAAAATGGAATGTATTAAAATTTTCTGTGCACTGAAAGAGTAAAAAAAGATACAAAATCTTCAATAAATATTGTTAAACGGTCAGAAATTGCTCAAAGGCAAAAAATCATAACTCATGGAAAAGGAAAAAAGAAGGAAGGGAAAAGAAAAAAAAAGTGTATACACTTGAGATAGCTAAGATGATTGTACTACTAATTCTATTAGTTCTTGGAACAAAACAGTTAATATTCATAAGATTGGATCAATTTTTGCACATTTATATCTGGTAAACGGAGTAACTTTTTTGAAGATAACTATGCAAAATAACAACTTTAGCTATGTTTCTACCACTTTGTTTTGAAAGCTTGCATTATCATTGTTTTGGGCTCTTTACTATTGTTATTTATTTGTCTTTTTGTTTCTTGTTTTTCTTGTAATTTGTTTTGTTTTGTTTCTCCTTCTAATAAAGAAAGGATAGATGTACATGTATAAGATTATATATGCCTAGAACTTATCCTAAACTGTTTATGAGAATTTATTTTATTACCTGTGATGTTATGAAAAGCTACTTTGAAGAAAATGAGACATTATGGTAGCCATTGCTAGTTTCCTATCAGCTTGTTGTGAAGTCCTGTAATGCTTTTATTCTTTGTTTACATTGGTTTTAGTCTGTTTTGTATTATTTAATTTCAATACGTGTGAAAGTATGGACAGCTATTTTGAAGAGAACAAGAGACATTATGGTAGCCATTGTTGATTTCCCTGTTGTCTGGTTTTGAAGACTTGTAACACTTTCATTCTTTTGTTTTGATAGGTTTTGTACTATTTTGTCTTGAATTCACTGTGTGTACAGATATGGACAACTCTAAGAAAAAAAGATTTTATGATAGCCACTGTTGATTTACTGTTGTCTTGTTTTGAAATCTTGTGTTGCTTGCATTGTTTTGTTCTGACCTGCTTTGTTCTGTTTTGTTTTATTCTCTTTAAAAAAAAATAGAAAACTAAAAACTTCAGGGCCAAATTTAAAACTTTAAAACTTTTCACTGATCACATACAAAAATCAGCTTTAAGACCATTGAGATAGGAAATGATCTGTTAAGTAGAACTGAGAGAAAAAAATAATTAAAAATTATTTCACTTTATTAGAATTGAGAAGCATCAGTAGAGTGTACAATAAAGAAATCATGATATAGTCTTAGAATACAGGATTGCAAGATTTGACCACATGGAACCTAAATTATTAATCTTCAAAAAACAATAATATGTGAAACAATAAAAGCCACAGAACATAGACAAAATATTTGTCTCATTAAAAGTGAAGAAATAAGATATCTCAACCATTAATAAAACAGGTGTAAGTATTTGTATAGTAATGTTAAAGAATATATGACCATAATTAACTACCTATGTTGAAAGTGATTCTACAGGAAGGAGAGAGAAGATTGGACCAATATAAAGATCCACTGAATCATCAAAAGAATTAACAAATTTTAATGTTTAAATTCACTTTGGTCAATTAGTGGGTTTTTTTTGTTTCAAACATTTTACATCCATTCCTAATTTAATGAAGGTCTGCTTCATTAAAAACAAAAATAAAATCCTAGCTTTATTTGACATATATATTGATATGATTTGTTTTTATTTTTTAACCAAATATATAGTTTATCTCTCAATTTGTATTATTTTCAAACATTAAATGAGGAACCATTAGGAAACACACTCTTAGATGTTCCTAATGATGAAGAATACACATGTGATCATTAACTATGTTTTTCTATTTCTCTTTTTCTAAAATGGTAACTGCACAGAAGAATTAGATTAACCCTGAGTATCACTATGTATATAGTGGGGTACTACTCTTCCTTTTGCTTCATCTCCATTTTTCTTTCTCTTCTTTGTTCTTCAGACTTAAAAATAATTAATTCTGCTAGGTAGAAATTCTCTAAGCCTCTGAAGAATTACTTTATGATTATAATCAGAGGATATTATGCCTCTCATTTATGCTTGAGGCAATTCTCTAGAATCACCAAAAAAGGACAAATCCTTAACTAGCAAATAATTCCTGACTATACATAACAGAACATTATAGTTATTATAAATTATGTGAAATCTTAATAGCAGGAAAGGCATAATTTTGTGGATAAAAATAATACAAACACTACAAAAGAATATTTATAATAAAATTCCAATGTTAATACATAATGAATTCTTATAGATTCTTAAAATAACTCAGTCTCATATCTTAAGTCATCTTCTGTTCATAATAAGTAACGCAAAACAAAAGCAGATAGTAATCAGAAAACAAACAAACAAACAAAACTACCTAAACAATAAAAATTCTCCACAATTCAAGCTAACTTGGTGTTTCCATCTGGCACAAGATCAAATAGAAACCAAGTTGAGTTATGAATTTTTTTCCACTCTACACTAGCATCCAGCAAAGTCAAGATCTACATGATATTAAACACTTGACCCCTTCTTTAGATGGTGTTGGTTCATCAAATAAACACATGATACACATGAAGTATATATCAACATGAATAATTTTTCTACATTCTCTGCTCAACATTTTTTTCTTCATCTTCATTAAAAAATATTAAGAAAATTGGCCTATCTCCAACCAGGACCTAACTAAAACAACTTTTAATTGTTAAATTTCCAAGATGCTAACCTTTTATTCATCTATCAACTAGAAGCAGTTAATAAGTCTCTAATATCTATGACTATGTGAGATAATGTCTGTCAAATTCACAACACTAATATCTACGACTATATGAGATAATGTCTGTCAAATTCACAACACCTTTCCTAACATGCTGTAGATTCTCTGTTATCAGTAATCTTTTAGTTCCTATTTTTTCTTTTGTGATTTTTGTATTCATTCCAATAATGCACATACACATACTCCTCAGGAATTTCATCTAAAATTTTCATCAACCCCCAAAGAAAAAGCTCTCAGATTCCTGAGTGAAATTTCTAATCATTCTGATATTTTTATATAAACAGAACTCCCATTACGATTGGGTTCTCCATTATTCAGTTGGGTAGGATACATAATTCTCAGGAAAAACAAAAACATTTATAACTCAGATGGGTCACTGTCACAAATACATCATTTAACTTTATAAGCATGGACAGAAACCCCAGATAGAGCCTTCAGATGTATGTCTTGTCTCTAAAAACCACATCAACAAAAATAAAGTAGAAACGATTTTCCTTTTCAACTAGCTTTGCTAAATTTTTCATTGGTACTGGATTTACATCTCCCCTGGTATTGCTTTCAAGGGACTGAGGCAAGTCAGTGCCAGGTGGCTTTGTGAACTTGCATTAAATACCCAAGCTACTTTAATTTGGTATCATTTTCCTAACAATACACAGCAGTGACAGCAGGAAATTGTTCCTACTGAGAAAAATCTAGCAATACTAGAAAAAAAGTAAAAGTTTAAGGTTTGGAGAATGACATTCCTTGTTCACAAATCCCATTGTCAGTAATGGGGATCACATAATGGAATGATCATGACAACAGCTTGAGAAGGTCTGCACTGGCCATTAGCAACTGTGGAGAGTCTCCACATGTCTGGGTGAGTCATTTGTAAGTAAGACAGTGCTAAATGATATGTCCATCCCCAGCATTTTCTCAAATATTGGAAATCCCTTGGTGCAGGGATCAGTTTGGAAGTAGACGTGGAATTTTACTTAAACTACATATAGTGAAAGATTGACCCTTGAGGTGTGAGTTTTGGCAGCTGAGCTACATGGAAAATACGTAAGTAGTAGGAGAAACCCAAACGCTCAGGAAAAGTGCATGCCAATGCGTCATTCACATCTGTGGCAGTCATTGTTGTACGAGCTCTTGGACTGGCAAACAATGCAGCCTCACATCATTGCACATATATTCGACTACCTGGTGCTATCATGCCATTCCCCACTG